>QAXK01005668.1:0-10202 GCA_004335735.1 Chlorella sp. KRBP
ACCTCACGTGTCACCATTGTGATGCTGCTTGGGTGCAGATGTGCAACCAGGGCGTGTGGAAGGAGGGCCCCAGGTCGTGGGTGGCGTGCAAGGGCGTCAAGCCAGAGTCCCGTGGCTTCACCTGCGGGCTGTGGCTGCTCTTCCACACCTCGGCATCAAGGTGAGGAGAGGGAGAGAGAGAGTGTGAGAGAGGGCGGAGGTGCAGGGGAGAGTGAGAGGAAGGGTGGGCCGACACGCGGGCCGCATGCGGGAGGGTGACGCCTGGCACTGTGGTGAGGCGGGGGCAAAGCAGCCATCCCACTCTCCCTCACAACGGTGGCTTGCAAATGCGAGTGTTGCTGCTCGCCACCACACTTTCCCCCCCTACACCCACCCCTGTGAGGTATGCGATGTGCCCCCTGTCTGATGATTTTGCGCTGGCAGGTTGCCCGAGGACAGCGCACGCTACCACACGCCGCCCGCACAAGTCATGGTGGCGGCGCTACGCGGCTTTGCCACGCACTTTTTCCAGTGCGAGACGTGCCAGAAGCACTTCAGCCAGGTGCGGCACACGTCCGGTGTGTCCACCCCTGCTTCCTGTGTGCGGTGCGGTGCGGGCAGCAAGGCAGGCGAGGTGTGGGAGCGTGTGCCTGCTGGGGCCAGTGCACCGGAACAGGACCAACCAGGGTCCAAATTCCGAATTCACTCCAGGGTGTGGGCGCTGTTGGCTCATTCACGCGCTCGCTGCGTGTGGCCCACCTTGCCAGCAGTCTCTCTCTATGTTCTAACTGTACATATCCCTCTACCTGTACGCAGATCATGGCCAACCCCGAGCTAGACGACATGACCACGCGCAAGGACGTGGTGCTCTGGCTGTGGCGCACGCATAACGAGGTGAGGCCTTGTTCTTGCCACACGCCTGCCTGCATGCTCTCTTGCCGGTGGGACAGCCAGGCGAGGCCATGTGGCTGCACAGGGCCAGCTCACGCCTGGCCAGCCCCCTCCTCCTTTCACGGGCTGGGTGGGATTGTGATGGCCTCTTTTGCCCGACCCAGCAAGAAGCAAACCATCCTCGTGGCATGCTGCTTGCTGCCACCGGGGGTCCATGCAGGTCAACTCGCGCCTGGCCATGTTTGAGCTGCTGTACGGCTACAGCAGCAGCGGCGACCCCATGCACCCAAAGGTGCAGTGGCCCACCGCCACGCAGTGCGCCCCCTGCCGCCTTCCCTTGGGCCGCCCCACTGACCGGGGGATGCAGGGTGGCGGGGGGGAGGAGGGCGAGGAGAGGGAGGGGGGGCCTCGGTTCCTGGGCCTCAGCACAGAAGGACGTGGCGGTGGTGGTGGTGGTGGTGGTGGTGGTGGTGGTGGTGATGATGACAGCGGAGAGAAGGTGGGCGAGGATGGCAGCGGGGCGGCGAAGGGGGGGCGGCGCGGCGGTGGTGAGGGTGGTGGGAGTAAGGATGGGGTCGGGGAGGGAGGGAGGGTTGAGGGTGAAGCAGCGGCGGCCGATGGGAAAGATGGGAAAAGTGGTAAAGGCAAGGATGTCATGGTTGCTGCGTCCCCGGCGGCGCTGCCCGAGGTGGTTCTGTGGGAGGAGGACGAGGTGCTGCTCTTCCTGGACAGGTGCGCACTTGGGTAGGGGAGAGGGGGCGCGCCTTGGGGGTGCGCTTGCTGCTCTTTTGTACGCTTGCGTCGTGTGCCTGTTTGAGCGTTTGCTTCAGGGGGTTGAGCCAACGCAGTAGTTTGGCGTGCACGTGCGTCGCAACGCCTTCACAAACCAACACTAGCCTGTGCTGCTGACGTTGACTGCCGTGTGTGCGTGGTCGTGTCAAGCAGGGTGTTTGGCGTCAACGCCACCAATCAGGGCGTCAACGCATCATCGCTCCCCAACAGCAGCACCAGCGCCCGCACCTCTGCCGGGGGAGCAGAGGGCGACTCAGCCACCAGCCACTCCTCCTCGGATGGGCACCACACATCCCATGAGCACGGGGGAGACGGCGGTGGCGGTGCGTCCGGCTCAGTCCTGGGGCGCAAGGCTGGCGGTAGCAGCAGTGATGGTGGTGGTGGTGGTGGTGGTGGTGGTGGTACGCAGTTGCCTTTGCTGTTGGGTGTGGGCGACGCATCAGGCAACCTGGGCAGTGCCGTGGGGTCCAGCAGGCAAGCGCCCCGTTACGGGCTGCTGGTGTGGTCCGTGGTGGTCTTGCTCATGGTGGCGTGCGGCGTGCTCGGGTGGGCGCTGCTGCTCGCCCTGCGCTCGCGCGTGATTGCGGACTTTGGCGCTGCGCCGGTGGTTGGGCTGAAGCAGCGTCTGCGCGGGTTGAGACGGCTCCCTGTGTCGTCCTCGGGGGGCGGGGCGGGGAGTGGGGGCAGTGGGGGCGGCGGGGACAGCTCTCCGGCAGGGCGCTTGCAGCATCACAGTCATCAGTACAATGGCAGGCACGGTGTGGCGCAGGCGCGGAGAGGCGTGGGCGGGGCGGTGGGGGCGGCAGGGGGGGTGGGTGTGGGTGGGGTCGGCGGCATGTCGAGCAGTGGGAGCAGTGCTGACACCAGCCCGCCGCCTCACCACCACGCTTAGCTTAGAGCAGACACGGACACATACAGAGTGTTTGGGAGATTTTTATCGTCTTGCGTGCTTGCGACGGCTTTGGTGTGGTGAGCATGAATGGGCGAGGATGCAGGAGTGGGGGTGAACTGCATGCTGAACATGCAACGAACCTTCAAGCAACTAGCGTTCCTGGACTACAGCTACTTGGCATGCGGACACTATCCTGGGCCACGATATATCAGTGGGCGCCACGTACTGTATGCATCAGCCTCGGAGAACGCGATCGCGTGACCGTCACAGCAGACAGGGTGCAGCAAGGGACTGAGCCAACATCCTGCTGCTATCCTGCGACTACACTACTGCCAGTCCTGAAGGCTTGTCATGGCAAAGACAGCGAGAAGCAAGCGATCAAGAGGCAAAAAGATGGCAAGTGATGTTTACGCGTCGATCTTCCCCACACTTGTATGCTTATCTGGCACAATGCAAGCAAACGACGGAGCAGCAAGGTCCCCAGGACACCCTTCTTCTGGCAAGCATGCGGCAACCTGAACAGGTGCGTGGAGCGAGGGCGTCATCCGTGACACAACATCAATAATGATCACACCCTCCCCGTCACGAATGCGCTACACGTGTGCTCACACAAAGGCTAAGACCGCGTCTAAACACCTGCAGGCGCCCCCCAGCGAGACCTCAACTCAGAACAGGTCGTCCCCGCTGGCGTCCTCATCATTGTCATCGCTGCTGCTGTCACCGTGGCGTGTGTCCGGCATGGACGCAAAGTGCACGCGGGAGGGGCACCTGGGCGCAGGCATGGTGGCCCTGCCCTCTCCCACCGTGACGCCACTGCCAGTGGTGCTGGCCACAGCACCCCCACCGCCCCCACCACCGCTGCTGAGGCTCCCATACGCTGCGCTCTTGGCCGTGCGCATGGGCAGCTGCGCGTGCTCTGCCTCCCTGTCCCCTTGATAGGCCCCGCCAGGGTGGTGGAGTGTCCCTTCTGACACGATGAGGTCCTTGGGTACCTGCAGCGAGGTGGTCGAAGAGCTGAGGCGAGAGGCGGGCCGCTCCAGCAACGCGAAGAGACGACTGTGGTCCGTCCTCGCGCCTGCCTGCAGCGGCGCCGAGGGAGCCGACGAGGCTGGCAGCGCGCCGGAGCAGCTGCCCGTGCGGCTGACGGGCCCCGCGCCGTCGCAGCTGACGGCACCTGGTGACACTGCCGCGCCGCTGAAGCTGCCGCCCGTGAGCGATGGGCGCAAGGGCTGCGAGCTGGGGGCTGCGCTGCGCCCGGCGTTGGCTGCGACAGCCGCGACAGCCGCGGCGGCTGCGGCCACGCGAGCAGGGCTGGTGCTGCTCGCCACGGCGGAGCTCGGCAGGACTCCCGGGTCAGCCGCGCTGCGGCGCTTCCCGCTCAGCGACGACGCACGGGTCTGCGACAGGTTGGGCTGCGAGGTGGGCCCGTCGTGGGCGTACCCGCCGCCGACGCTCGTGCGAGAGAGGGACGAGCTTG
This sequence comes from Chlorella sp. KRBP, assembly GCA_004335735.1. Classification (NCBI taxonomy): domain Eukaryota; kingdom Viridiplantae; phylum Chlorophyta; class Trebouxiophyceae; order Chlorellales; family Chlorellaceae; genus Chlorella; species Chlorella sp. KRBP. The sequence goes on from QAXK01005668.1 coordinate 4,032, forward strand.
ACAGGCCTCCGCCCATCGACTTGCGCATCGACAGCACGCCCTCTGGCAGCCCTCCGCTGAAGCTGCCCCGCCCATTGCGGAGCGAGCCCATGCTTCCGAGGGACGCCGCAGGCCGGGGCGCGCCAGCGATGGCCAGCAGCGCGCACTCTGCCGTGGCCCCTCCCGGTGCGCCGAAGCTCGCGAAGCCTCCTGACATCTCCACAATGGGGTCGACGATTCCGCCGTCCAGCGCCGCCGCCACGCCTGGGGGCGTGGCGCGCACCCTTGAGGGCCCCGCACCAGGCCCGGGGCCCAGCGCGCAGTTCCCAGGCAGAGAGCACCTCGGCGCGCCTGCAACGCCCCCTGAGATGCTGGCGGCCCTGGCAGCCGGCGCGCCAGAGAACGAGCCCCGCCACTGCGTGGCGGCCATGGAGGCCACCCTCGATGGCGGAGCGTCCCCCTCTCCCATCTCCAGCAGGAAAGGTGTGGCGTTGGTCGCCATGGCACCACCAGCGCCGGGCAGGGAGGTGCACGACGACGAGAAGGAGCTGTCGCTGTGCTGCAGCCGGAACGACCGCAGGGCCCGCGCCACCGCCGTCGTGCCACCGCCGCTGGCGGCGGCAGTGGTCGTTCCTCCGTTGATGCTGGGCCGCAGCGGCGCGCCAGTGCTGGCGTTCATCGACTTGCTCGACAGCAGCGCCGGCGGAGTCATCATCATTGCGTCGTCAGCGTAACCCATCGAGACGCGGCGTGAGCTGCTGGGTGCGGCCAGGTGGGCAGCGGCGGCACTGGTGGCGTCGGCAACCATGGCGTGCAGGCGGCTGGCCACCTTGCTGCCGCCTGTGTGTGCATCGTCACCGTAGTCCAGCGGCGCGCCAGAGAGGCTGCTGTACACGTTGTTTGTCGGGTCCACCGCCCCGGTCCGCAGGGGGGAGCTGCTGCCCGTGACGCCGCGTGGGGGGCTGTTGTTGGCCGAGCCGAGGTTGTCTAGGTTGCCAAAGCTGGCAGCTCCGGCCATGGACATGGACATTGCGCGCTCGCGGCGCTGCGGGGGGGAGTCGGTGGAGCAGGTAGAGGTGGTTTGCGCCTGCTGGGCCGTGCTGAGGCCACGGGCGGCGCGTGGCGAGGGCATGGCTCCGGGCGCCCCGCCCGAGAGGCTGCCCCCCGCTGAACGTGCGGAGGCCAGGGCCACGGGTGGCGGCACGGGGCCCAGGGGCGGGGCGGCGCCGCCGTGCGCGCTCTTGGCCCGGGCGGGGGAGGTGTTGCGGCTCTTGGTGGGGCTGCGGGTGGGGGCGGTGCCGATGAGGGAGGGTGGGGCTGGGACGGCTGGGGGGGCGTCGGTACGGTGGCGCTGCTGCTGGATGCGCTCGGTGAGCAGCTGCTGCATGGAACGGGCCCCGTCTTGGTTCTGTACAGCAATGGGCACGGGCAGGCGGGCAGACAGGAGATACGAGCAGCCGTGAGCTGCAGGGTTGGTGTGTTGGTGCAGCACACATGCTAGCTGACTTGTGTCTCCTGCACTAACCCAGCAGGTGCTGGCTCACTCACCTCCTCCATGACCAGGTCCACCACGTCCCGCCCCAGGTCGTCGTGCAGCTTGGCGGTGGGCACGCCCGTCTTGGCGGACAGCTCGCCGGCCCGTGCCATCAGGTGGTCCAACTCACTCTGGATCTCACGCTCCAGTCTGGCGTCTGCAGGTGCAGCTAATGGGGAAGCTGTTTTAGCGTGCGACAGCACTGGCACGACTAACACGAGATGAGTGCCCCAAGCCACCAGGGAGAGGCCGCCAAGGCACCAACAGCAGCTCACCTTTGAGCACGTACGCGCTCTGGTTGGAGATGAGGTCGGCGTGCGCGCCTGGCGCCCGTGCGTCGCCGCAAGGCGCCTCGACGCCATGCTTGGCCGCCCTGTGCTCGTCCCGCGCCTTGCTCAGCACCTCCAGTGCGTCAGCCTTCTTGCCCCACCTGCGCCGCTGCTCTCCTCCTGTGCCGAGCTGCCCCTGCATTTGCGTTCGATTGATGCCGTAGCGAGTCCACGGGCGAGGATTCGACAGGATGCAGGATGCGCTTCGCAGCAGCTTGCGCGTATCGAAGAGGCTGCCGCTGCAGCGTGGCAGCACGAGCCTTGCTGCGACGAGTCGCCGAAAAGTCGCGTCAACATCCACGGCAACTCACCACCTTGTGGAGCCGCTCCAGCGAGTTGAAGGCGTGCAGGTCTATGCCATCCTCATTCTTCTGCATCCCGTCCTCCTTCGGGGCGCCGCTGCCGCCTCGGTGTGGGTGCACGAGCTGGGCAACTGCCGCCGGCTCCCTCCTCACAGCAGCAGCAGCAAGGGGACGGGAGAGCACGTCGACCTGTGTGCAGAGCTTCTGTGTGTGCTCTCTGCTTTGCCGTTGCAGCTCTTGGCCCAAGAGCGGGACATGAACGCCGCAGCATGACAAGACAGACACACCTGACGCATCCTGGCACACACCCCAGCTAGGTCATCATCGACCTCAAGCAGAGCAACGACATAGCGTCCGCAACCTCTTCCGTCCCCGTGTGTTGGAGCGCCGGATCAAATCAAAACCCGCTCCCTCACGCAGTCTGCGCACACTGGTGGCACGCCCTAGCAGGTGGGAAAGTTCTAGTCGGTGTACAGATACATGCTCCTCACGCTGCAGGGGAGGAAGAGGACGTGGGTAAGAGCATTTAGACAAGCACTCCCTGCTACTCGACAAGACTTCTACTCGTGCGCGCGTGGGGTACAAACTGCTCACACTGCACACACACAAACACAGCCAAGGTTGGCAAGCCTTGCCCCTGGGTGGCTAATAGACACGTGGGCCGGAAGATGAGATGAACGAGAAAGCACGAGAAAGCATGGCGCCAGGGATGAGCGGCTGCTGCGCCAGAGATGGCTGCGGCACACACCACACCACGCGCCGACACATCCAGCTATCGCATACACATCACACACCAGCAGAAGGTCTTTGAGAGGTGGCACAATCAGCCAGATGCCTTGTACACACGCACACACGCTAGGCGCAAAAATGCACACAGAGCCCGGTACGCGCCTCCTGGAGGCGGCGTGCACAGCCAGTCAGTCATGCGCTACATGGTTCACGGGTGGGTGCCAGCAATGGTGGCACGATAGTCGTGTACGAAATCTCACAAACCTCAAAGGCAAAATCTCCCCTCTGCCTGGACGCGCTATGCCCCCGCAGGCAGACGTGGCTACAAGTGGACGGCGGCTCCTCAACTTTAAGACCCTGCTGTAATCACACACTGGTAGTCAGCTCTAGTCGCTCAGTGCCCACACCTCTCTCGCACCCCATCCTCCTGCGCGGCATCATCATCATCCTGCTTCTCCGGGTCGTGATGCGCCCACGATGATGCGTCATGAACAAAAAGCAGCAGCTCCCCTGATGCAGTAGGACCCCATCCCTGTGCCGACAAAACCGAGCGGAACCGGACTCCCACTCTCAGTTGAACTCGTCGCTGCTGGTGGCTGGTGGGGAGGGCACCGAGGCACTGGGCACCACTCCGCCGTCGCTGTTGGTGGCGCCAGGGGTGCTGGCGGGGGTGCCGTTGAGGGGCAGCAGCGACTCGAGCATGCTGCGGATGTCGGCCAGCTCGTCATCTGCGCCACCACGCAGCACCATGCAGGACTCGCCGGTTAGGTACTTGACGAGCGCACCATCTTGTAAAGCTAAAGCCACACGGCAGGAGACGACTGCCTCGGTTGCTGCGGCTGGCGCTGCGGGACATTTCGATGCCCCCCTGCCGTATCCGAACAGGCATAGGTCGAGCATCACACACGCAGGAAACCCATGCGGTGCTAGCTGTGCGGGTGGCTCCCTAGATCCATCAAGAGAGCCTTGCGCCAGGGAACCCTCACCTGAGAAGCTGGGGTGGTACTTGGCCATGGAGCTGCTGGAGGGTCCCCCGGGGCGCGTGGGGCTCACGCTGGACAGCGGGTTGTGTGGGGCGGGGGGCGGCGCGGCGTGTGCCTGGCCTGGTCCGGCCCAGGAGGAGGACCCTGTTGGTGGTGCTGCTCCTGCATGCTGGGGGCCCTGGGGAGGGCGGGTGTGGCGGTCGGGCTCACTGTCCAGCACGGCAAACATGCCTTGCCTGCGGGGCACGGAGCATAGGTGCGTTGGGAGGGTGAGATCATCATCATCATCGTTGCATGGCGTTTACGATGAGGACAAAGTCATGCTGTGCGTTTGGAGCTCTGCTAGGAGGGGCAGCAGTGGGTCCCTGTGCGGCCAAGAGCAGCCCTGGTCGCCCCCGCGCCCGTGTTGTTGCGAGGCCAGTACTGTAGGCGCTTCGGAGAGCTGCACGTTCATGTACACCCCCCTGTATATGACCCGCTACACGTGCGCCCGTCCTGTGCAAGGCCAGCACGCCGGCACCTGCGCACCTGAGGCGTGTGGCGCGCTCCCAGTCCGTGACGCCCACGTTGAAGTCGGGGGGGATGAGCAGGCTGCCTTCGGGCTCCAGGCGGCACTGGTACCTGCAGGGGCAAACGGGCAACAGGGCACGATTAGGGGCACCAGCGTCAGCACCCGCAGCGCCACAACGCCAGCAGCTTGCTGGTATGAGAGGGGCTTTTGCAACGTTAGCCATGTGCAGTCCGGCCAGTCATGACCGCATGCCGCAGTGAGGTGCTGTGTGCGACAGCCACCCGCCCCCACCATGTCTTCCCATGCGCTCACCCTGCGTCCCCGCAAAACTCGAGCAGCTCTGCGGGCGGGATGCTGCACACCGAGGGCGTGTGGTCCATGGTGGCCTCCAGCAGGCCCGCATACCTGCAAGGGGCAAATGGGGGGAACACAGTGCTGTCGGTTCTCGTTGAGGCTAGAATGGAGGGATAGCGCTAGCAGGGTGGGGAGACAGACCAACTGTTCTGTGCAGCGCTTGCAGCTGCAACGTGTGCAGGATGCCCTTCGTGTGCTCCCTGCAGGCCGCACCTGTTTGCGTCCTCCTCCGACTCAAACACAATGATGGTCTCCTGCGGCAGGCCGTCCTCCCCAAACGCCCGCAAAGAGTAGATGCCTTCAGTGTCGTGCGCGCCCACGCCAAAGAGGATGACGTACACCTGTGGTGGTGGCATGGGCACACGGGGGCGGCACACACCGACAGGCACTCGTGTGAGCCCGCTGCCCCCGCACACTGTGCCTGCTAGCCCAGTGTGCTCGCCTGGCCCCACTGCAAGCTGCCACACAGCACAAGCTCCTGGCGCAAGTTTCACACCCCGCCTCACATCCCCTTGCTCCTCACCGGCCCCATGTTGTTGACCACGTCGGCGCCCAGAGTACGCATGTCCAGGCCCGGCCGGTCCGTCACCATCCAGCGGGCGGATCTTAGGCTGCTGCCGGCGCCCAGCTGGTGCGCCCAAAAGTGCTGGTGCAGCGGCCCGTCGAAGCCGTCCAGCCCGTTGAAGCTGTCCAGGCCCAGGGGCGGGTACACCGAGGAGCCGTCGCCCGCACCCGGCGGCAGTGGGTGGTCGGCGGCGCTGCTGCGCACCACCAGCTGCTCGTCGTCCTCATGTACCGGCGTGTTGGCGGGCGCGGGCACCTGCTCCTCGTCCACAAAGTCCCACGAGTCGTCCGGGTGGCCGTGCTGCCAGTGGCCGCGCGTGCTCGCGTGGGGTCCGTCGCTGCTGAGCGCGTCCCACGGCTGATGCTGCTGCATTTGCAAAGGTGCAGGTGGCATGGCAGCACACGCGTGAGAGCACAGCTCCTTTTGCGCTTGGTGCTGTTTTGGGCCGCAACTTTGCCCCACCCTCAGCTTTGCCCACCTCGCCATCCTGCGATGCGCGTGCCGGCGGAAGCAGTGCCGGCCCACCTGCACAGCGTTGCACACGCACGCACGCGTATGGGCATCGGGTGCCTGCGGGCGATCGCATCGGGCCACGATTGAGCCGAGGCTCCTCTGCGCACCTGCTGAGCGCGCCTGGCGCCGTGAGGAAAGCGAGGCCGCTGGTCGGTGCAGCCCCTTGTTGGCCGTGCGGTCGCCTGCAGCAGCAAGGCGTGAGGGGGGCAGGAGCTCGAGCCACGACCGCCAGCTCAGCATCTCAGGACCGAGAGCTCTCCAACACGGCGTGTACCTGAGCAGCGCCGGCCCCATGCGCTCCTGCTCTGCGTTGAGAAGTGCAGCATGCTGCTGGCGGCTGCGCGAGTGGCCCTGCGGCGTGCGCGAGGAGCC
>QAXK01005692.1:0-12082 GCA_004335735.1 Chlorella sp. KRBP
GCTGCTGCTGCCGCTGCGGCAGCGGCGGCAGTTGCTGCTGCAGAGGGGTCCGAGCCTGCACGCTTGCGGGCCCTGCCGCTCTGTGCAGCACCTCCAGCCGCAGGCGCCTTCGATTTTGCAGGCTCGGCTGCTGCTGCCTTCTTCTTGGATGTGGCAGCAGCCGCCACAGGGCTTGACGCAGGGTTCTGCGCCTCACTGGTGATGCCCAGGTCCCGTTGCAGGATGGACTGCTGCAGCTGCTCCAGCCGCTGCTCCTGCTTGCTGCTCAGCTGGCCGCTGGCTGCCACTGCAATGGCCAGGAAGTCGGGGGCAAAGGGGTAGGATGCCACGAAGGACGTCGCAAGCTGCACGGGACTCAGGGTGTTTGCCACGCAGGCCACCAGGCTCACAAGGTGCAGCTGCTGCAGCTGCAGGTACTTCTGCAGCTTCTGGTGCAGGCTGTTGATGTCACAGCCCTGCATTTCACATCCATCTGAGGCAGCCGCCGACCCCAGCGCGCCGTTGCGCACCTTGCTGCCCCGGCCGCGCTTGTTGGCCCCGGGCCCATGCGGCAGCTGCTGCTGCTTGCCGGGCTGTCGGGGCTTTTTCTGCGTCTGCTGCTGCTTGCTGCTGGTTGATGACATGCTCCGGTTGGAGCTGTCTTCGGGCCCCAGGAGGAGTGCAGAGAGGCTTGGAGCCAGGATGTCGGGGGGCAAAGCAGCCCCCAGCTGCCTGCTGCTGCTCGCCATGCGCTGGTACCTGCAGGGGTTGCATGGTCGGCAGGTTGGCACACGTCAGCACAGCACACGTGGCACTTGGGATCAGGCGCGTGTTGCTGCATGTTGCATGGGCTCTGAGGGAGGCAAGAATGTGAATGCGGCTTGCTAGAGATCAGCAGTGTGCTATCGCACGTGTCAAGGGTACTCGGTCTGGTCAGCAGTGGTGTCCAGCTTCTCTGCTGTGACTGCAGCACGACAGCCTGCACAGTCGGGCTCGTTCACAGGGCTTACTCTGCATGGCAGACGCTGAGCTGCACCTCCTGCTCCTCAGAAAGCTGCAGGCGCTGGGCCACCATCTGCCAGTGAGGCATGCCAGCAGTGACTGCCTGGCCCGGGCTGTAGTTGCACACGAGGGCTTGCAGCAGCGGCACAGGGCTGTGCAGCAGCGCGAGCAGCTGCAGTGTCATGGCGCTGTCGACCGTGTACAGCAGCTGGGAGAGGTCCAGCACAGGGCAGGTGCCCAGTGGGTGGTCTGGGAGCTGCTGCTGCTTCCGCTGCTGGTGCTGCTGCAGGGCTGATCTGGAGCCAACAGCTGATGCAGACAATGGTGGCCAGCAGGGAGTGCTGCCGAAGCGGCTGTCAGGCAGTCCTGCCCCTGTTGCTGCCCATGGTACACGGATACCCGACCCTGCTGCTGCTGCTGGTGGTGCTGGTGGTGGTGCATATGGTATGTCATGAGGTGTGTCAGCCCCAGCAGGCACGGCTGTGCTGCGTGACTCGACCGTGTACCCCATGTCACCCACATTTGGCTGGTGCCTCGAGGCCATCTCAAGCAGCAGCAGCAGCTGCGGCATGAGGCCGGCGAAGGTCTGCTGCCAGCACTGCGCAGTCATGCGCTTGACTTGCAGCACCTGCTGAGGCGTTGCTGACAGCAGCAGGCGTGACACATAGCTGCTGGGTAGGGGACCTGTGAGCTGCACCTGCAGCTGAAGCTGGAACCGCTGTTTTCGCGAGCGTGGTCGCGCGCTTTGTGGAGCTGCTGCTGCTGCTGCTGTTGCTGCTGCTGCTGCAGTGCAGCAACCCCATGAATGGCTAAACCCTGGACCTGCTGCCCCAGGATGTATATCCTCCTCCTGTTGCTGCAGCTGTGCTGAGGTGCAGAGAGAGCATTCATGCCCCCAGTTTTGGAGAACAGCGAGTGCTTCTAAGAGCTGTGGTTCCAAGGGTAGCTGGGACGCTGGTGCTCGCTGCTGTTGCTGCAAAGGGCCCAAGGCGTCTGCAAACAGCTTTTGATGTAGCACAAGGTCACAGAGCACCTGCACACGCACATTGAAACACAATAAACCCATTATGTATGCAGAGAGCATCCAAAAGCAGGTTGATGGAGACCACAGGAGTTGTTGCAGTGGTCAACCGTTCAGAGTCAGGCCGGGCCCGTACCTGCTGCTGTGCCCGTAGGAACTGCTGCTGGTTGACCACCTTGGTTGCTGTCCTTGCATGTTCACTGAGGAGTCTGAGCGCTGCGTTTACATGCCTGTTGTAGCGAGTGCTTGATTTAGCCTGCTCCCTGTCTTGCGCGCTGAGCTGCTCATGATGGTCTCGAAAGCTAGACATGGCGACCTATTCAACCCATTGTTTCGTTCATGCGGAGGTGAAGCTCGCTAATGGCCTTGAACAGGGGCGAAACAGCGTAACTGTCGGGAAACACCTGAGAAACCGCAGGCTGCTATGCCGTCAACAAAACAAAACAAGGTTCGAGCTCCAATTGTCTATTTGTTTCTTTCGAAAGATTTGCCACCTGTTTGTTGATAACGAGCTTCGAACCATTGAGATTCTGTCATCCGCGGATGACACCGGCCGGTGTCAAACGTTCAGTGATTGTAGAGGCAAGCAAACGCAAACACCGCTATGGTTATGAGGTACTGCAGCGCCGGCCACTGATGTGCTACAGGCAGGCTACAGTACAGGGCATCTGTACTGCCCATGTGCACATGTGCCTCAAAGTGGGAGTGCAGGATGACCCTGCACGGGGTGTTCCTTACGTCATGACGAAGATAGTCAATCTGAAATTGTCACCGCCTGGTGATTGTGCTGTGCATGCTTCACTGGCAGCTTGCAGAGCAGGGAACTTCTGTCAAAAACATCATAGAGCATGCCAAGTGGCTGATCGCTGCAGACACCTGCGGTGTACAGGCAATACTTCATATCGCGACGGTTCTTCCTGCTCTCACTTGCACTTACACCACTCACAGGCCGTTGGAGTGGAGTGAGTGAGTGGGGTGGGTGACAGTATGAGGGAACCATACTGAACTATTGAAGCGGGCAGCAATCTCCAGGTCATTGAAAAGGCAAACGCAACTGTACCAGGGATGTATGCATTCACATACATGATGTAATAGCCAGGTAAATTTTTTAATCAAGCCGGTTGCATGTTCCCAGCCACCATTCCTAGGCAGCTGCAGGCCTGGCACCATTGAGTGACAGTCACTAGATGTGCTTTGCCGTGCCTCTGCTACAAGACCCTACCAGAATGACAGAAATATAGGATAACTGAAAATTGCATTACGAGTCACAAGTATGCAGGCGAGCCAAGCCCAGGCAAGTCGCATATTTCCTCAGAAATGCAACACACCAACAGCAGGTGCATTGCCTGAACAGTGCAGCGGTCACCTGGTATGTGTTCACGCACAAACACACAGCACACCGCATTCACACATGAAACTGCTGTGCATCTTGAACTGAGTGTCCCATCAAGTGGACGATATTGCATGGTGGAGCCTGCTGATGGCGCCGGTTGGTGTGTTGTAATGTGCCTGCTGACTGAGTGTCCCACCAAGTGGACAATACTGCACGGTGGAGCCAAAAACTTTCTGATCTGCTCGCAGCCCGTAAACCCAGGTGCTGTGCACAGCAGCTGCCAGCTCCAAGCATTGCCACCTTGCCCTCGCTGACACCCACACAATGGCCGACCACGTGAGCACCTTCAAGAACTGCTGCCAGCCCAAGCACAGTTGACAGGCCAACACTGCAATGATACAGGCCTGGCAGCAGATCAGAGTGCGTCATCCCTGCAGCTCACTCGCCAGTAACACTGCATGATACATTCACAGTGCCGTGACACCGTCTGGTCTTAGAGAATTGTTAGCTGTGCTGCGGTTTCTTGGGAGCTGACGCTGTCCGTACGCAGCTGCCGCCCAGCTGCTGCTGCAGCTGCTGCTGCTGTGCGCTGGTCATGCCCAGGCCTGCCTTCTGCACCTTCTCCAGCAGCTGCTTGTTCAGCAGCTTCTCAGTGTCACTCATGGGAGCGACAATCCTGCAGGACAGGCACAACAAGGACAGGGCCGCTCAGCAGCTAGGTAGGCATGTGCATGTGTAGCCTGATGCTTGTAAAATGCCAACCCACTCACTTGCGCAATGCACATTTGGGTGGGCATGCTTTTCATGCATGCGATGCACGCTAGTTTGCAATTTTGTCTGGTGCGGGGGCCAGGCAGCCCTTTTCTGTGTGTCACTGCAGCCAAAGCAGCCGCCACCATGACCGCTGCCGCTGTCACCACCACCTAGGGTTGTGGGCAACTCACTTGCGCACTGCGTTCTGCTTCATCTGCTGTTCCAGTGCTGCCTTGAGCGCAGCCTTCTTGGCAGCCTCTGCTGCTGCCTCCCGCTCCCGCCGCGCCTGCTCTGCTGCAACACCCTCCTTGAGCGCGCGGATCTTGGCCTGCAGGCAGTAGCATGTGCATGTGCATGTGCATGTGCATGTGCGCAACCACAGGCACAGGTACAACATCATGCTACCATGGCACGTGCCGAGCCTTGTTGACTTCACGTTTTGAGCCCCTCTGCTAGCACCCTGCCACACTTGTTGCCGGTTGATGCCTGCACTGGCCACATGGGCCATGTACAAGGACCATGCTGCAAGCAAACCACTTGGCAATGAATCCCGGCTGTCATGCGCAAATAGGTGTCACTCGCGAGCAGACACATGACCCTACAGTTGTGAGCTGGCTAACCCCGGTTGGCAACATCATAACATGGCTGACGGCTCTCTCACCTGTTCCTCGCCGTCATGCGCATGCTGGGCTGCCTCACGCTCCTTGACCTGCACGGCCAGTGAGGCAGCCAGCAGGGCCTTGCTGCCCTTCAGGGCTGCCTGGCGGCGCTCTTCCTCGGCAGCAGCAGCAGCCTCAGCCTCCCGCGTGTACCTGCACAGCCACACATGTGGGAGCAGTAGACTCTGAGAGGGCAGCCCGAAAGCTTGCCGTCGGACGGTTAGGCCTGTAGCAGGCTGTGGAGCAGCGCACACAACAGTGCAAGCTGACTCAACTTGAAGTATTATCACCATGCAGGCCACCTGCCATGATGGCTAGGAAGTAACGTCTGCCAGCTGGCAGTGGAGGAGGTGGATAGGCTGTGTCTGGGGTTCAGCCTGCTCACTACTGTAGGGTCGTGTGTGTGTGCTCGGCAGAGACAGCTAATGCACTAGGCCGCAAGACCCCTAGCCCGGCTACCCCTTTTTCCAGTAGCCAGGGGTAGCCAGCCACCCTAGCCAAAATGAGACTTGGCTGGGTCTGGCTGGGGCCATAGCTCAGTGGCCAGCTAGGGCTGGCTAGGGTGGCCAGACCCTGGCTGCCGTTAGTGCTGGCTAGCGGGCCGTGTAAGCCTCTAGAGCAGCACACAGCGGGCGATTGCAAGCCATATGCAACATCTAAGTTTACATATGTCACTGCATCCACTGTTTGACAGCAGAACAAGGCAACAACATCACACATTGGCAATTGCAGCGCCGGTGGACAGTCAGTGGTGCTGGGAACTGTGGTTATGCTGCCAGCTTAAATGCATGCAATATCCACCATAAAGCTAACAGTCAGCTGGCTGCATGCTGTAGTTGTACAGGGCTACAGTAGCTCTACAGCAGCGCCTGCAGCATCCCCTGCTGTTGCTGTTGTACCCTCCACCACCCTGCTGCTTATGAAGGCTGGTTGCGGGCACGTTTGGCGTCACATACGGTACAATTTCGGAACTGGCATGATTGGCTGTGCATACGTGCAGCTGCTAACGCATATCCATGGAGACCAGGCACCCCTCTACATGTTGGTGCTGCACAGCAGCAGAAACCGCTGGAGGGTAGGTGCGTTCGTACATCAGCCACAGGCTGCTGTGAGGCGAGTTGAAACAAAGAATGGAGCGTGTTCAGCAGACCGTAGTTGCTGTTTCGCTCGACTACGTGTGCTGGTGGTCTGACTTGGTGGTCGTTGGTTGGACGCACGAAACAGACGACAAACATACTGCAAAAAAACAACAAACCATGATCATTTTTTTGCGAATCAGGACGTTAAAGGCGGATCATGGCTGTCGGCCAGCGTCTGTCACAGCTAAGTTTGAACGCGCAACAGTATTAGAGCCATACATCCAGTGTCTGCAGGGGCTGTAACAACGCCTTTCGAAGCCTTATAAGCTGCAAGTTTAATGTATGAGGGCTTTGCGTTCATCAGACTGCAGGAATGTGGTGAATGGGCCCAAGACATGTGCCTGGCCAGCAATGCCTCCAGCCAACCTGCAGCTACGTCAGCCTTAGCTGGCCAACCCATGGCATGGGTAGCCAACCCTAGCCAGCTGGCCAACCCTCAGGTAGGGGGTAGCCGGAGCCTAGCCAGGCCTAGCTGAGGGTAGCCAATGGCCAGCACCCCTAGCCAGGCAGTGGTTAGCCCACCCCTAGCCAGTGTGCTGGCTAGGGTGCCACCCTAGCCGGGCTAGGGGTCTTGCGGCCTAGTGATGGCGCACGACAGGGAAGACACTTCAGTGTGCCGCGGCAAGCTCACCGTTCGATGATGGCTGGATCGATCCACTTCTTTGCCTCTGGCCGCGCTGCTGCCTCTCGCTCCTGGGCAGCCTGCCACGCCTTGAGCTTCTCAAGCTGCACAGGCCGTACACATGTTGACAGCACAGTCACTTGTGACAATCTGCTTGAGCGGTCCTAGGTCATGGTTATTCAGTGTATGCTGATGGGTGTCCCAGCCTGTTGTGTTGCGCTTATGACAACACCTTGTAGGAGTGCAGATACTGTGTCGCAGGAGCTCCGAGCTGCGTCCTACTGGGCCTACATGATGCAGTCAGTCATGTGCTGTGCAGTGTGGTGTGAGTCCAGTGGCAAGGGCTCTCTATGATGGGTGGCTGCTGTAGCTCCAGGCATGTCATGCAGGGTCCTGTGCTTGAGGAGAGTGCAAGTGCAGAGTGTTTGGCTGCGGCCCGGCTACACACTGGCGAGATGGCTGCGAGTGGCGCCCTACCTGTACCTTCCTTGCTGCCTCATGCCGCTCCTGCTGTGCAGCCCACTCCTCCATGATAGCCTTGTCAGCTGCAGTCATGGTGGTAGCAATGGCAGCGGCAGCAACAGCGCAGTGCACGGACAGCGATGGTCATGTGAACACATGGCCAACAGCAATGATTGCTGTCCTACTGATACCATATGCGACATGTCTTAGTGAGGCAATTCGAAGGTGTCATGCCCAACAGTTGATGAGCCATAGCACCCACCTGCCCACTGCTGCTGCTTGGCCTGTTCCTTGATGACCTTCAGGGCCTCATTGCTGCAGGCAAAACATGACAGCACGCCACCAGCTGGTCACAGACGAGTTGAGGACAGCTGCCGGGAGCGAGGGACACTCACACAGTGCCGCAGCCGCCAGCACAGCTGCCGCAGCCGCTGGAAGTCCTGAGTTCAACAAGTTGTAGTAATGCTTCTCCAAAACAGAGCTGCAGCTGCTGACCCAGCAGTTGCTGCCAAAGTCGGACTCACTTGAGCAGGAAGGCCTTGAGTGCCGCTTTGGCAGCCACGCACTGTGCCTCCTCCTCCTCCGCCTCCGTGCGCGCTGCGTATGCCAGCCGAGCAGCCAGCTCACGCTCCTCTGCAGCCTTCTTGGTCTCAGCCAGGCGCTTGCGCTGCAGCATGAACATGCATATGGAGTATGATCTTGCACATGGACATGAACAAGTACTCACAAACTCGCTGGCAACTGCTGTCGAGTTTTCAAAAAATGTTGTGTGTACTAACTCAAGGTGTCCTGAGCCTGATTTGGAGGCAATCTTTTCCTTAGGGGCTGTTCAGAAAGTGCCAGAGTAAGAAACAATATGTGTGGTGAGCTGTGCTGGTCGCCACTGGCCTGATCTTCTGTGGTGCATGTGCAGTGCTGTGTCCAAGACTTGTTTTGCTGTTCTCTGCTGTGCTGTCACACAGCACAGTGCTGTGCTGAGGTGCTGTGCTGAGGTGCCCAGCTCACCAGGTCCCTGTCAGCCAGCTGTGCCGCCCTGTCCTCCTTGAGCTTCAGTGCAATCTCACGAGCCAGTGCCCGCTTCTGTGCCTCTGCTGCCTCCCACTCCTTCAACTGAGCCTGTAATGCAAGTAGCAGTCAACCATGCCAAGGTACTGGTTGTTGGTTGTGGTCTCAAAGACAGGCATAACTGTCCACTGATATGATGCACAGGTTGGTTGTAGGGTGGTGTCAACCCTTCCCTTATCCAAATTCATCAACAGCAGCTGCTGCCACTGATGCCGCTTGTGCCCTCCTGGGCTCTGCAAGGCTTGACCTATGTGGTTCGGCTTGAGGCATTGTCCCAGGCTGCTAGTGTGACACAACAACTTGCCGCTGCAGTGAAGCTGCTAGCTGCAACCAGCACTGGCAGTGTACAACTGCACCAGTGCGCTGATAACTGACAGCACCTGTTCAAGCTGTGCATACTCCATCTCCTCCTGCTGCTCCTGCTGCTCCTGCTGCGCACGGTCCTCCAGCTGCCTTGCCAGCTGCGCCTTGATGGCGTCATTCCTGACTGCTGCATCTGCCTTGGCTTTAGCCTGCAGCTCCTTGCCCTCCTGCAGATCAGTAACCGCGCAAAAAAAATTCTAGTCAGAAGGCTGCAACATCCTGATCTTTTGTGCACGTCAGACAACAGCACCCCTTGCTCAGAAGTGCTGTGCAGCCTCTGCAACGGATGTGTGGACTGTGCTGCTGTGCCGGCAGCTGTCCTGCAGGGATTGAAATCACCAAAATCAGCGGGCAGCAGCAGTCTCTGTACAGCAGCATGCAGGCACCCATCCGCTTGCCCTGTGAAATTTCCCACAGGAGCTCAGCTGATTGAGACGAACTTGACTTCCATCCTTGCATGCATGCATGCGCAAGGCGTACGCGGTTGTGCTGACAAGTACACAGTCACTGCACTTCACGCCAACTGCTGTGCTTGTGCGCTTTCCTGCAACATGCATGTGCAGACTATGCTCAAAGCAGGACTAACATGTAGCAGACCCGACCTACAGGCGCCATTGCAGTTCTATACATAGAAGCTAGGACTGCATGACCAGAGTGCTGTAGCACTGCTGCTGTGAAGCGATTCCAGCACCTGTATCTGCAAAGCAAAGATGCGCGCCCATTCGTCTCCCGCCTGCTGTGCTCGCTTCATGCTCGCCAAGGTGTTGTTCCTGCAGAATCAACAGAAATGTTTTTGTCATAGGTCAGTCACGTGGGCACATATCATCCCATGCAAGCATGGCGGTGCACTGCTGTTTTGCAACTGCCACAATGTTGAGCATGCGCTGATGCTCCTTCAGCACGTGGATTGCAACATCTGTGCACTGCCCTGCTGCCTGCTTGTGCACGGAGCCCATGCCTCATCGCCGGGTTGCCCCGCTGACCCTGTGTACATGTGTGGGATGCGGCCAACCGTACTGCACACAGCCTACTGCGGTACAAAGCGACAGGCAGTTGCTGTCACTATCACGGTTCTGGCAGAACTTTTCTTATCAAAACACCGTGACAGCCTATAACCACAAACTCACTTGGGGGTCTCTCCGCTGAGTCGTGCACGGATCCTCTCCTCAAGCTGCCCCAGGTCATCCTCCTGCAGAATTGCAGCAAGGGAGCAGCAACAGCAGCCAGAGCACATGACAGGGTAGAAAGATCATCCATGATAGCTTGCAAGCTGTGAAACGCCAGCCCCGCTTGTCTGTGCATGTGACTCGCATGGTGATGACCACATGCTGTTACGTAAAAAAAGCGTGCTGGGCTGTGCTGAGCTTGTTCTGTATTACAGCCTTCTCATGAGTGAACCAGCAAGCAGTGCACAGCTTGTTTTCAATACTCAACTCACCCTTACACTGCCGATGTTGGTCATGAATGTGGTGACCTCCTGTGCAATGACTTCTTGTGACGTCACATCTTTGGCCACGTCCTGCAGGACACAGCAGCATGCATCTGTCACCAGGCCTGTTGCCAAGCATGCACCCGTCTTGGACAAGGCATGATGCTATTGCTGTCAAAGTTGAGTGTGGTATGCAAGAACCTACACATAAGCTGTCATCACTGCTGTTGGTGCACTCAGAGCATGAAGTGCATCTCATGAGCTACCGACTTAGTGCTGCTGACGAGCGCATCCACAACGCACCCCAAACTTCTGCCGCATCTTCTTGATGAGTGCATGCGTCAAGGCATCCAACGGACTCTCTCGTGCTGCTCTGCTTCCCTGCAGCACGAGCACGGCACTCCAATGTCAACAGCACAGTACGAGTACCTGCTGCTGACATGCAAACTGTGACTCCTGGACTTTTCCTGGCCAGCTGCACAGGGTGTAATGCATACCGTTCTAGAAGCAGCTGTCTTGACCCCTGCTCGTGATGGTGGAGTGCTTGCCGATACAGACAGAGCTCCTATGCCTGTGCTGGGTCTCGACATTGCTTTGGCAGGTAGTAAGTTGGCTTGGGTTTTTGCTGCGTTGTACTGTCAAAATCAAAGGCATCATGAATATGTCTGCGATCACATCGCCATTGACAACGTGAATGGACAACACACTGCATGTCAGAACGGACGAGCTACAGCCATGTCAGTAACGTGTTCTGGCGTGTGCAGAAAGCGAGTAGGTGCACGCCTACTAAGCTAATACAACCTTAATATGTGTATATGCGCCATGTTTGATTACAGACAGCAAAAGGCATGGCAGATCAACCTAGACGTTGAAGGCATGTGCCATCTGCTTGGAAACAAGAGATCCATCCACACTTGCCTGCTGCACTGTGCAGCACGTCAAGACGCAGCTGTCCCGTCTTGCTGTTGGCCGTGTGGCTGCTGCCGCTGCTGCTGCTGCCTCCTGGCTGACTGTTTGCTGACCTGCTGCTGCGGCCTTTGAACATCTTGCGCTGCTGCATACTGCTGCAGCACCTGCTCTGCAGCCGCAACAGTGAACTGCATGCGAACTGCCCGGCCAATGTCGTACATTCCAGCTGCGACCCTGGTGAGCACCAACCCAGCACGCAGCTTTCGTGCAGTTGCTGTTGTGGCAGCAACTGCAGCCCTTGCCTTAGGTATCTGGGGTGCAAGCTCTGCTCGAGCCTTCAAAGCAGCTTCAAGTACATCTGCAGAGCACCACAAGCACAACACCTGGGTCACAGAGCGTGTCCTGGCTGTTGTGCCCTGCACTGAACGCTGCTCACTTTACAGAGACCAACCTCTGTTCCTACAGACTTATCGGTGATTCAGCTGATGTAGCTGCCAGCACATACAACACAGCAGCGGTGTAAAAACCAGCAATGAAAGCTGGTGATGACTGACAAGCAGGGTGCAGGCTGTGGCAAGTGGTGAGCTGAGCCATTCTGCACACCACGAATGCGACATGCAGCAGCTTCCTGCTGCTGGTTCAAATGCCCACCCACCTCGCACACGCGTCTCCCGAGCAGCCAGGGCAGGTACCACAGCAGTCTCGAATAGACCCACTCCCTGCTTCACGCCTGCTTCTGCTGAGCTCATAATGCGTGCTGCTGAACGGACACCTGAGCTGACATCATTGCCGAGTGCTCCTAGCTCAGACATGCAGTCACTCAGCTCCAGTGAGGACAAACGAAGCGATGCCGCAGTGTCTGGAAGCTCCATTTCCAGCGTCTGTGGTTGCAGTCAACACGCACAAGGACTCAACAGGTGGCAGGATGACACATTGGCAGCAGTACCAAGGGTCCCAGGCATAGTGGACTGCTCATGTGTGCACAGACAGCACCACATGAGCACACCGGCAAGCTTGGGTTGATTATTTGAAAGACGGACCCACGTGCATTTCTGACTGTCTGTGCTGTATCGTGCACCAGGCTGAACCTGCCCTTTGTTTGGAACGTTGCTGTGTGGAACGTTGCTGTGCTGCACCAGGCTTGACAGCGCACCTGCATCATAGACTCCATGCGGTTTGCAGCTCTTGCCAGGGACCACAGCAGTGGTATACCAGCCAGCATCAAAGCAGCTGCTGCGCAACATAGTATCAAGACCCCGGCACTTGACAGCAGGGCTGGTAAATGCTGGGCAGTTGCGCCCACTGCTGCAGCAGATGCTGGTGCTGCTGTGCTGGCTGCCTGCTGC
>QAXK01005693.1:0-10168 GCA_004335735.1 Chlorella sp. KRBP
CTCACCAATGCCTCAGGGTGTCCCCTCTGAATGCGCATGGCGCCGCCGTACCCGTCAGTGAGTGCCGCCTGCAGTCGGGGCACCGCCTCGGACACTGCGGCAGCACAGTTTGTGGCAGCACAGCACACTGTCTTTGGCGCGATTTGTGCACGCCTGTGCCTCACGTCTTTGGCAGTGACCTGCATGCCATGCCAAGCAGGCATATGCCCGGCTGACGTCAGCATGCCACGAAACGAAACGAAACAGGAGTAGGTGCCGCCGCAACACACCATCATCACAGCTGCAGCGTCCCCACACCAACGCCATGCACAATGGTTCTCAGCACTCTTTAGTCCCAAACTCATCGCAGCGCCCTCACCTGCCCCCTGTACCGTGGCCAGGTCCGCCTGGGCCACCAGCGCGTCCCCCAAGCTGATGAGAGGCGCAGGGTCCGCCCGGCTAAAGTCAGCGGCCGCTCTCAGACGCGTCTCCGCCTGCACCAGCCAGTCCCGTCGCTGCTCCACTGGCTGCGGTTAGGGGAGGAGCAAAGCAGTGCGTATACAGATGCACACATCAAAGCCGCAACCACGTCTCCGCCGGAAGCCGCAACCATGTCTCCACCTGCAGCAGCAGCTCTCAGCGCTCTCAGCGCTGCTCCATTGTGTAGAGGGAGCAGCGCGTTCAGGCAGGCAGGTGCGTGTCTCGAGCTTTAAATCTGGCGCGGCCATCTCTGGCAAGCAGACGAGCATAAAGGCAAGCAACACAATAGAGCACAGGTGCGTGGATAATGGGCATGTTTGTGATACTGTGTGCCAGAGATGCCAAGCTCACTCTTCCAGGGTGCAGTCGTTCCGTCGCTCGTGTCCAAAGGCGCAGCGCTCCCAAGCCGGCTGAAGGCACGCAACAACGACAACAATGACGCAGCTCCAGCTCACCTGCTGCTCCTGCTGCCCGGCGGACGTGAGACCCGTGCCCCAGTTGGTCAGCATCCCCGGCAGGTCATCGCCTGCACACGCGCTTGGGTTGAAGCCATGCAACAACACATGAAGCCATGCAACAACAATAGCAGTGGCAGTGGCAGTGGGCGCTTGGGTTAAAGCCATGCAACAACACATGAAGCCATGCAACAACAATGGCAGTGGCAGTGGCATGGGGCTCGCCTTCGCTGCTGTCGTGCATGCCGCACGAGGCGTGGTACGCCTGCAATGCCGCCCGCGTGGCCGTCGCACCCGCTTCCAGCTGCCCAGTGTCCCACAGCAGCTGCGCAAGGTGGGGCGCATGTATGGGCAGTCCTTGGTCTGCAGCAGTTTCCAGCCAGCGTCTGGCCAGCAACTAGCAGTGATGTGCCGCACAACACCAGAGCCACAGTGCGTGCAGGCTAGCGAACCTTAAACTTCAGATACAAGCTGCTGTTAAAGCCAATGTGGGATGGGCCAGCGGCCAGCGGCGAAGGCTAGAGACCCGAGACATGGCAGTAAGTAACATCCTGACGCCGTGTGCATGCCCTCACCTGGGCGTATGACATGAGCGTGTCGCCTAGGTTGGAGTGCGTCAGCGCGTCCTCCTCCTGCGCCGCACACTTGCAGTGGGTGATGAGTTGTGAGCGCGGGGATGCACACTGGTACGGTATGGTACACAGCTGCCCCTCGCTTCACAGCTGCACAGCTGCCTGCACTACGCAGCAGCCAGCCTACACAGCTGCCCAGCTGCCCGCACTCGCTTAAGGCAGCGCTGTGGACCCGTTCACGCACGCACAAGGCATCACCTGGTACTGCATGCACATACAAGGGACATACAAGGGATACGCACGCAAGCGACGTTACAAGGCATACAAAGGGGAGCGGAAGAGATGCCCAGAGAAAGGATGCAAAGACGCCCCCAAACGCACCTGTGCCAGCGCCACGAGGTATAGCCCACACGCTGCGTCCATGAGCGCACACGCCGCCTGCTGCTGCAGCGACCCACTCCCCGCCGTCACACCCGCACCCAAGGCTCCATTCCCCTGACCCGGCCCACCACCCTGCAGCGATGCCTGCTGCTGCTGCTGTTGCTCTTGCTGCGGCGACACCTGCTGCTGCTGCTGCTGCTGTTCGCTCCAGGGTAGCAGGCCCAGCGTGCCTCGCATGGCCTGCGCCGCCGTCAGGGCATGCGCCGCCGCCGCCGCCGCTGCCTCTGGCGCATGCGTGTCGGTGATGGCCTCTGCCCACTGGGAGAGGGAGGCGGCGCAGTTGACAGCCGCGTCGGGCGGCAGTAGAAGAAGCGGAGGTTGCTGCTGCGCGTGGTTGGCTGATGAGGACGAGGAGGAGGCTGCCGGTTGCTGCTGCTGCTGCTGCTGGGTGCCATCCTCAGAGAGGGACCTGACCTGCACGCAAACGTAACGTATCAAGCGCAAAATCCAAGCGCGTTGGCACTTTGCACCTAGACTGGACGCCTCGAGGGTACCGCCATGCCATGCGGCGCCCTGTCTCAATGCCAGCAAGCAGGTGCCCCAGATGGCGTGGAGAGCAAGCAGGCGGACGCTCTTGACATGCACGCGTGCATCACCCACCTGCAGGTAGGTCTCCACGCTCTGGCCCAGCAGGCCCGCCGCTTGCAGGTGCGCCTGGTCCTCCACCGCTAGACTGAGCTCATCGTCAGGCAGCCCTGACGCAATCTGAAAGGACGACAAGGGAGGCGAGACGAAGGGAAAGGTGGCGGCGTGACTCGTACTACGATTGCTCAGCGTGGCTGCCTTGCTGCCTTGTCATGGCAGACAACAACAACAGCAACCGCCGTGTCATGCGTCGCACGCTGCCTCATGGAGACGAGCCTCACGCAGGACATGAGTGCCCAGTGTGCCTGAGCACGAACGGAAACGACCCCACACAAGCCTTGCCGTCCGCCTGTGCCTGCTGCATGTCGCTTCGCCGCTTGCCTTGATGGTGGTGCAGGCGGCCTGCTGCAGGCACTCTGCCAGCCCACACAGCGCTTCGTGCTGCTGGTCCAATGTGGGCAGACCAGCCGCGAGCGCCGCTCGGTAAGCATCCTGCAGCCACGCAGGGAGCTAGACATGGCTGAGGCAGTCCTGCATGCCCCCACGGCAGCTGCACATTGGTGAACTGTCCAGCACGCACGCACGCACCGCGGCCTGCGAGAAGCACGTCAGGGCGTCGCTCCCCTCCCGCCTCTCGCCGCGCTGCTGCAGCGTCCCGGCCTCTGCGGTGCAGCGTGAAGCATTGAGCTGCGTGTGCACCCACCGCCTGGGCGCCTGGAGGCGGGCGTGTACAAGTGCCCCCACCGTTTAACGCCTTGACGCCTGGATCCTGCAGCTGCTGCTGCTGCTTGCTGCTGCCGGTGTTGTGCCGCCCCATTCGTCTATGCGTCTGGCATCGTGACTTGTGGCTGCGCCAAGTCGAGACCTGCTGGGAGCTTGTCGCTCTGATGCAGCGCGGCAATCGCGATTGCCAGGCGATTGCTGTGTGCGGCGATTGCCGTGTTTGCGGGCGATGGTGGGCACTTGCGAGGTGGAGTCGAGCCCCAGAGTCAGGCCTGGTGCTTTACAGAGGCTTCCAGAGTCGCAGAGATGCAACAGCACTGCGCCAATGTGTGGTGCAGGCCGTGGAGGGGCGACCACGTGGTTCCAGGCGCGTGTCAACCACGTGTCCAGGGATGACTCGCGCACCCAGAGCTGGCGAATGTGCCAGTGGTGCACAGGTACAGGCTCCTGCTCAGGCGGCCTTGAGCGTTGCCTCCTCCACCGCCGCGCTCTCAATGTACCGCGCCATGGCACCCACGAGGAACGAGTCAATGAGCACCTGCACGGGCGCAAGTGCACGGGCGCAAGTGCAGATACAAACCCCATTTGCTTTGACCAGTCATCGCAGCTTCAATGCCATTCACGCCAAGGGGCCCTGGATGTTAGAAGGTGTTCACACCGGCACAAGCACACGCGCTGACCTGAGCCAGGTGTGCTGCCACCGCGCTCATCGCAGCCAGGCCAATGGCGCTGGGCCCCAGCTGCGCCGTCAGGCCGGACAACACGGCCACCGCCACGGGCAGCGTCTTTTGACTCGCCTGCAGCGGTAGAGGGTCAGGGTTGGCAGGCCGGTGGGTGGCCGTTTGCACGGCACATGGTGGTGCGGTCACGTGGGCTAAGCAGAAACACCGGGTTACAGCCACATTGTCAGGCACGCCGCACTGCCCTCGCCATTGATTCCCCTCCTGCTGCAGGTCAGGGCAATCGCCGCTGATCATCCCCTCAGCAACGCTGGTGCAGGAACCTGCTTGCGCCCTTGGCTGCAAAGCCTGCTGTCCGCCCCGCACCTGCAGCACCAGCGCCTGCCTAAGCTGAGCCCTCAACAGAGGCCGAGGCCCTCCGAGGTTTAAAGCCACGACCGCCGTCGAGTTGAACACGAGGAAGAGCAGGTGCACGCCAGCACCGAGAAGGAAAGCCAGGGCTAGGTAGGCGGGTGGTACGTTGAGGCCTGCGGCAATGGCCTTGCTCACCTGCACGGGTGGGAAAGCAGTCAGCGAGAGGTGAGCGTGGTGCAGCTGGTGGGAAAGCAGTCGGCAAGAGGTGAGAGCGTGACTGCAGCTGCTTGCACCTCTGCCGCCCAGTTCTGGCCCTAGCGCGCCTGTATGTGGCACCATGGCCAGGCGCAACCCTGCAGCATGCCAAAAGCCCCGTCCTGGCACAAAACCACCCCACACAGCACACAGGTTTGTTGACGTCAAACAGTGGTTGTCCATCACCATCCATGCCTTCCAAGGTGTAGGGCAAGCAACCCTACCCCTCACCTGCATCCAGGGCACCATGGCCAGGCACATGCCGCTGATCCACAGCACCGCGCGCCGGTTGCCGTCCACCAACCGATCCACGCCCGGCACGTAAGCCCTAGCTAGGGCACCGGCCATGGTGGGCATGAGCACCGACTCGACAAGCTGCCGCAGCAGCAGCAGAGGGGAGAGCGTTGCCGCTGCCGCAGCCGCACCGCCGGTCCCTGCGTGAACAGGGCAGTTGAGGCAAGCAGCTCCATTAGCAACAGCAGCAGCAGCGGGGAGAGCGCCGCTGCCGCCGCAGCCGAACCGCCAGTCCCTGCGTGAACAGGTATCAAACGGTGGCAGTTGAGGCATACGCCTCCGTTAGCAGCAGCAGCAGCAGCGGGGAGGGCACCGTCGCTGCCGCAGGCGCACCACTAGTCCCTGCCGTGCACACGCATCAAACGGCGGCAGATGAGGCAAGCAGCTCCATTAGCAGCAGCAGCAGTAGCGGGGAGAGCGTTACCGCTGCCGCAGCCGCACCGCCAGCCCCTGCGCGGACGTGCGTCACAAAGCGGCATCAAGCACCTCCAGGTGCAGCAGCAGCACCTGCACCGCCGTCGGCAGCGTGTGCCGGCAAGCGCACCACCTCCGGCAAGCGCACCACCTCCAGCAAGCGCTGCCTTGTTTAGTTCAGTTGTTGGTGGGTTTGTTTTAGGTAAGATTGGACATGGCGGTGATGCAGGGGTGAAAGTGGGTGACGGAGATGCAGGAGGATTAGAATATGGTTCAGCTGCCACACAACTGCTGGCTCCGGTAGCTGTGCTCGCTCAGGCTAACAAACCGCCACAGGGCGAAGATGTGCGTGATGATGATGCTCTATGCTCATCTGCTTGCCAGAGACGGCCGCACCAGGTGTAAAGCACGACACACAGAGGTACCCTAGCAAGCGCACGCACCCGCTGCCGTCGTGGAGAGCCGGCGTGCGTGACCCTGGACTGGGGCGCGTGGCTGGACGCGTCTCGCTTCTGTTGCTGCTTCACGGGTCTGATGGCTCGGGCTGCCTGTGCGTGCTACTGGTACATACTGCGTGGCTGTCCCACTGCCTCGTTCTCTCTCTCTGGTACCAGAGCAAAAGCGCACGCACCCGCTTTCTCAACTCTGCGCTCCTGCATGTCCGTTTCCCTATAGTCCTTTCCTGTTCTCAGCCTTTTCGTTGTTCCTCTTCTGCTACGTTGTGTGGCCGGACGTTGGTGGCTTGGTGACTGCATGCGCTGGCCTGGGCTGGTGCCTAATCTTTCCTCGCTGCTGATCCGTGCTGCCTTGCTTACCGCGGGCTGGGCCGCCCCGTCTGCAAGCGCACACACGCACCCGCTGCACTCGCGGTCCCGATGATGCCGGCCGCCGTGGCCGCGCTGATCACCAATGGTAAAGAGAGCGACAGCGTCACCACGCCAAGCATGTTGCTAGCCACCGTGAGCAGGATGGCCAGGGCGGTGTTGCCGCCCGCAGTGGCCGTCAGGCTGATGCCTGCACGTGTGAGCATCGCCAACGAATGAATGGTTTTCCATGAGGGCGAACATGAGGGCGTGCTCAAGGCCAAGTTTGGAATGGATTCGTGGGCTTAAGAAACGCTGTGGTGCAAGGCCGCCCCAGCCAGCCACCATATCGAAGCCCCAAGCAGTCTGCCAAAACTCATCGCTCAAGAGCCCAAGCTCTCACCAGAGGAGAGGGTGGTGGGCATGGCGCAGAAGACAGCCGTGCCCAGTGCCATTGGCTTGGCGGCATCGGGCAGCGGCAGCCAGGGCAGCAGCAGGCTGACGAGCGGGCTCAGCAGCAGGATGGACACCAGGCCCCACGCCACGCACCCTGCGGCACACATTGGTTCGTTCCGTTGCATCTTGCCGTCAGCCGGGCATGGCTGCTTTGCATGCACACATGCAAACACGCATGCAGCACGGACTTCATGCAGCGCGGTGGTTGCCAATTGCTTCAAGTGCTGCGGAAGTGGCACGGTAGGGCTTGGGATGCAGAAGGCATCGCATCATCTCGCATTATCTTGCACCGTGGCTTTGGCGCACAGTTGGCGCCGCCCTTATCAAGCCTCTTAGAGTGACAGCATGCTCTGCCCTGGGCTGGTGCCTGATCTTTCCTTGCTGCGGCCTGAGGCCCCGTTTGCATGCAAGTCTACACACACAACAAGCCGTAAGAAGCACACAGGACGCACCTGAGGCCTTGAGCGCCTGCATCGCCTCGCCCTGCTTGAGCTGCAGGCCCGCCAGCACAAAGATGAAGATGGTGATCCACCGCGGCAGGCCTGCACAGGCGACGGGTGCGACTCTCATGGTGCGAGTGGCTGCACTGGCGCACGGACGCCCGCACCCGTTGCGAGCACCATGCCTCACAGCATGGCAACCTGGCACGCCACCTGCTTACAAAGCCATGCTTCCAACGCCGATGCGGCGGCAAATGACCAGCCACCGCGCCGCCCGCACACCTGCATTGGACGCCGCCAGTCCGATGGACGGCGCCGCCGCCGCCGCTGCAAAGCCTGAGATGAGCAGTATGGGAACGATTTGCTGGTCCAGCGCCTTGAGCAGCGCGGGCGAGAGCAGGCTGCTGCGTGGCGAGGCGCTCCCACCACCAGAGGGTGAGGATGCGGAGGCCGACGCAGCAACGCTTACACGCCATCGCCCTTGATGCTGGTGCTGTCTGCGTAGCGGCTGCGGCCGTAGCGCTGCTGGCTGCTGAGGAAGTGCCACTGGTGCGCTGGCGGTGGCAGCTGCGTGCGGCTCGTGGCGCCCTCGGCCAGGTGACAGCAGCAGACTGCTGCTGCACAGGCGCTGTAGCTGCATGCAGAGGCAAGGCCGCACTGCGCTTGAGCTACGATGATGCCTTGTGATGGGGCGACCAGCTCGTTCGAGCTGGTGGCAGGGCGACGCCGCCATATCGTCAGCGAATGTCTTCGTGCGAATGTTTTCGCGAACGACTTGGCACTGAGCCAATGCTCGGCGAGGAGTTGCTTGTCACGAGTGTCATCACACACATGTGTCACTCTCACTCTCACTCTAAGCATGTCAGTAACGCCAAGCAATCACACCAAGCCTCACGCGACGGTAGCTGGCTCGGGCGCCTCGTACTGCTGCTGCTGCTCCTCGACCTGCTGCGGCTGCGTGGCGGCGTTGTAGCGCGCGGCCGCGTCGCTCACCACCTGCACACACACGTGCATCATTTGCTTGTGCGCATCAGTGTGGGTCTTGACTTGGCACGCGTGCTTGACGTGCGTGGCCCGTAGAGAGCAATTGTGGTACATCACCCGAACAGACATGAGCCTTGCCCACACGCACCTCGTTGAGGCGGAAGCCGGTGCCCAGGAAGGGCAGTGCGTTGTAGACGAGCTCCAGGCCCTGCACTGAGCAGGTGGGCAGCGCCGCCTTGAGCCAGATGAGCACGTCGTCAAGCCACCTGCGCGCACACAGGTGGCGAGGGACGACAAGGTTGATGGAGGCCTTGTCCATCGTCCACCACGCAAGGCCTCGCCACGACACCCAGGGGCAAGCCACGTGAGCACGTGCGTTGTGGTCGATCCACCTGCACAATGTTGTTGTTGCTGCCTCTGGCTGCACCGCTGCACCAGCCGTTGTCTGTATGGCCGGTTTACGGCCACCATGAGGTCGACATGAAACCAAGCAGGCGAGCGTGTGGACGTAGTCACACCATACTGGGCGATGGATGACAACTGCAGGCGACGACCGAAAATGCAGACAACAACAGCGACGAGTACCTTGCAGACAGCACGTAGCGGGCAGCGCGCACCTCTCGTTGGGCTTGTAGCCGGAAATGGCCAAGTGGTAGAGGCAGCTGGCCACGTCGTCCGCGCCCATCTCCACCTTGCGGCCCTCAATGTACCTGCGGATGGGCAGGCGGGGCGCTCGCAAGCACGAGCGTCAGCTGCTGGCACCACCACGCTGACCCAGGGCACAAGCACACACTTGGGCATTGTGCGCTCGCAAGCAAGACGATTGTCCTGCTGGCGCTCGTACAAGGCACACGGTGCGCACAAGCACATGCTCAAGCAGCTAACTAACTAGCGATGAAAATGTGCTGCGCCAGGCCGAGGCAGCGTTTGCGGCGCTGCAGCCACCTTCACTTGAGCCAGGCGCGCAGAAGGACTTTGCGCGGCGCTTTGCGTGAGGCATGCATCCATGCAGACTCTTGGCGTGGCAGGGCCTCACCTGAAGAGCTTTTGTGAGAAGATTGGAGTTGCTGGCTGCTGCAGGTAGCGGCTCAGGTAGAGGCAGATGGTGCCGATCTCGTTGGGCGTCCAGTACAGGTCCCGCTGGGCCAGGCCGTTCATCATGACCTCAAACCACTGGCGCGAGGGGCGCGCCTGCAGCACCACGCCGGGGCAGGCAGGCACATGCGCTTGTGGCTGAGTTTAGTCGGTCTTTCGAGCACCTGACGTTGCGCCGCCCATTGGCCGGAGATGCAAACACTAGTTGTGCTGATGCGCTGCTGATCCTTGGTGTCTTGGTGCGGCGGGACGCGTCCCTGCTGTGAGAAGCCACGCAGACGCTCATCTGCTTGCCAGACACTGCCGCGCCAGATGTGAAGCTCGACACAGAACGCGCACCTCGAGGTTGCTTGCGGCCCAGAGCAGGCGCGTGGCAAAGTCCATATAGGGCTGGTAGATGCGCCAGACCTGACGGGAGAAGACCGCGTCCACCAGCGGCTGCGCGGCACAGGGCACGACCATACGGGATGCAGTGATCAGCAAAGGTGCCTGCAGCGCCAGCCGGCTCGTGCTTGTCTTGTTGCTCAGACAAGCACGAGGATACGCCCACGCCCACAGTTCATGGTTGTCGTTGTTGTTGCATGCCTTCAGCCGGGGCGGCTGTTCGGGTTTACAGTGCATCCACACCCTCAAGTCCTTATGTGCATCCACTCCCTCAAGTCCTAATCAGTGCGCACCTGTGATGCCTGCACGCCGGCGTCCTTTGCCAGGTTGGCCAGCAGCGTCCTAATGTGCATCCACTCCCTCAAGTCCTAATCAGTACGCACCTGTGAGGCCTGCACGCCGGCGTCCTTTGCCAGGTTGGCCAGCAGCGTCACCAAGTCCTGGTACTCGGCCAGCCTCAGGTCACTGGGGTCACGCTGCTGCGGGCACGACAACGCGACAGATGCACGAGTGTGAACCAAGCCACAGCACAGTCTCGCACA
Organism: Chlorella sp. KRBP; assembly: GCA_004335735.1. Taxonomy (NCBI): domain Eukaryota; kingdom Viridiplantae; phylum Chlorophyta; class Trebouxiophyceae; order Chlorellales; family Chlorellaceae; genus Chlorella; species Chlorella sp. KRBP. Next base: position 9,937 of record QAXK01005693.1, read on the forward strand.
CGCAGGACTGCAACCAAGTCTGGCTGGAACCCGCACCAGCCTGCTTGCCTGCCCAGCCCCACACGCATACATCATCATCATCATGATTGAATGGCGTTCCCGACAGGCGTCATGATGCTGCAGCCGTCACAAGAGATTGCCAGGCAGCACACGCAGTCAGTCGGAGCCTCACCTGCCACTGCTCCCTGCCGTTCCGCTGCTGCCACCTCCCGCCCTGCTGCCGAGCAGGCGC
>QAXK01005702.1:0-30245 GCA_004335735.1 Chlorella sp. KRBP
GGGGGGGGGGACTGGTAACGGGGGTTGTTATCATCCTCAAGTTGTCTGGCCCAGTAGCTCGTGCAGTCTTCATGAGTTGGCAGTTGGGTGTCCTTGGATTTGCTGTCTGTGGGTGCTGCAATGCAGCTCAAACCCAGTGATGGGTTTCCCTTTTGGGCACGTCATGTATAGCTGTGGCACAATCGTGCCTGACTGTTTGGCACAGTTGTGCCTAGCTGTGCGGAATGCGGCAGGTGCTGGCAGCTTTTCTTATCCAATGTTGCAGCCACGGCTGTTTGGACACAGGAGGGTGTCTGCTTGACAGCAGGATGGGCATTCTGACTGTTGATCAGACTTCATGGGATGGTAAGGGCACAGGGCCGTCCCAGCCCTGTTGCCTGTTTCTCAAGCCCAAGTTGGCAAACAATGCATGCTGCACAGATTTGTTCTCTTGTGAATTGTTTTCTGGCCAGCTTCTGCGACTTGCAGCATGACAGCGCGTGGTATGAAGATACCAGGACCCTTACAACGTGACCTGCACAAATGCCAGGAACAGGCGTGCTGGACTGGCTGGTAACAACAGCACTGGCCACATGCAGCAATCACGCAGCACTGTTCACCACTCCATGCTGATGCCATCTCGCGTAAAGCTGCCGTTCAATTTGGGCCGCCAGTTGAGCCAAGGGTGCAGCACTGAGTCTGCACCAGTCTCAGCTGACCGCTCTGCTGCCTCAGTACCCATGTCAGTCCTGTGGCATGGTACAGCGCAGCATGGCATTGCAGAACACCAAAGACACACAACTGAAGAACATCAGAGCTCACTGAAATGCATACTCAGGGACGATATACAGCAGCAACCCCAAAGACACTGCCATACATGAACACTCTTTCCCTACTTTCCCGCTGCATCATGTCTTTCAAGGCATTAGTGACGTACTTCTTGCTATGCCACTACTTCAACAAAGCTCTGTTACGACGAGCCAGCACCTGACAAACCCTCAGCACCTCACCTGCACCACCCAGGGCTAACAGCCACAACATTTATCCCGCGCTGCTGCAGGTTGGACCCAGCGGCTGCCATCAGCTGCACACTCCTGTTGAGCAGGGCCTTGGCCACAGAGTAGGTGGGGGCCATAGACCCCGGGTGTGTTGACGGCAGCTGCCCCTGTGGGCTGCTGGGGTTGAAGGGGACACTGCTGGGCAGGCTGTGCAGCTGCTGCAGGTCTGTGATGCCACACACTGCTGCGAGGTAGTCAGGCGTCAGGCACGGAGACTGACCGTTGCCTGCACCAATGGACCAGCATGGGGCCAGCAGGGAAATAGGAGTGCACCTTGGTATGAGGCAGCGAGGAAACACGAACATGCTGGATGTGCTGTCGCAATCACCCAGGGCTGAGGGCAAGGCCCTGCCTGTCTAGTGCATGCTGGTGTATGTCTGATGTTGACTACAAGCAGTATGGTGGCATCGCTGTGCCAGCATTAGTAGACTCCTCTGAATCTGAAGCGCGCGCGAAGGCCTGGCCGCAGTGACAGCCCTTCTGCATGCGGATGCCCTTCAGCAAGAACCTATTGGACACCCTAGGTACCACCACTGGCAATTTTGCAGCCCCAAGGCTGTTTGGTCTCACAACAGACCACCCGCACCTGATGACACCATGATGATTAGCGAATCCCGTGGCATGAGGGGCGCCAGCTGCTCTGTGAGTGAGAGGGGCCCCGTCACGTCAACTGCAAGCGTCTCATTGTATGTCGCTTCATCCCAGACACCACGCACCAGGATGGCCGCGTTGTTGATCTGCAGAGCATGGGCGGGAGCCGAAAGGGGCACAGTGGGGATGCATCAACTTGCATGGCCACTGAAGCTGACTGCTCTACAGCAGTGGGTTCCATGAAGGACTACTGCCCAGCAGGGCTTATTCAGGCAACCACACCTGCAACTCACCAACAAGTCTATCTGCTGGTCGTATTTCTGCAGTGATGCTGTCAGCTGTCGCACGCTGCTCGCATCTCCAGCTTCCAGAGCAAAGGCCTGCACATCCACACCACTGCTGTGCAGTTGCTGTGCTGCTTGCTGTGCTGCATGTGCGCTCCTGGCTGTCAGCAACACTGGCTTCCCTCTTTGCACAAGCTTGCGGCAAATCTCCAGGCCAATGCCTCTGTTGCCGCCTGTCACCAAAGCATACTTCTGGGTCTGCATCAAGACAGGTTGGCCTCGCCAAGACTGTGGTAGAAACAGGCTGTAGTAGAAGATTCCCTAGACCTAAGCAGGCACAACCTGTGATGCACAAGATTGTGTATTAACCATGGACCAAGTATTGCAGCGTTTGTGCTCCTTGGGTATGAGTGACCAACCCGGTGCGGTTGCAACCGTATTGACTGCAGATCTTGATCGTGTACAGAAGGAGCCGAGATGGACCGCCCTTTGTAGCCCAAACACAGACCTCATCGTGATGCAAAATAATACTCTGTTTGATTGAGCTGATATGGCTGCCAATGCACAATGACACCCTACAAAACCGAGCAGCAACAGCTGATCAAAAGCTATTCACAGCTGCTGGCCACAGTCTGCTACTGGTCAGAGCTGAGGGGTTGCAAGGCAGCACAACAGCAGGGAAGAAATGCAATCTCGACAAGGGCCTGCTTTGGAACTATGGAGACGGCCTGTATGCAAACTGGAAGTGCCTCCTCTGCAGGGTGGCGAGCACCAGACTGTTGGCCAGGTGGGCTGTAATGCCTATGGCAGCATGCAGCAGCAAAGGGTCCACTCACCAGGTCGTATATTATTTTTCAAACATGTTCAGCAGCATATTTGACTGCCAACAGCAACATGTAGCTGTGCAGTGCCGCATGCAGTGAGTTGTGTATTTTGACAACTGAGCACACACAAGCTGACACCATGACACATAACGAGACAGCGCCCAGCACTGAGAAGAAACCCATGAATCTTGATGTTTGGCAATATTGCAACAGGTGCGGCATCCAGACCTCCAGTCTGCCTTTGTGTCTGAGTTTGAGGCATGTGAGTCTGCTGCTCCCCTAGCTGCTGCTCAGTCAAGTGCCACTCTGCTTGCAAGGCACCTCAGCTGTGCTGGCGCAGTGGCATGCCTTCCTTGGCTGCTTCGAATGGCACTTTCGTTGAATCAGCACACAGTAGTATTCAGGCGTTTGTCATTGGTGCTTTGTCAGCAGCAGACACCACTCGCCAGCCAACCACCTACATCCATTGCTTCGCTGCACTCAAGCATCCTGATCCCGCTGCTTGTCAAGCTTGACAACCATCGTCGCCTGCTGCCACTGATGTTGTACGTGCAGCACGATTCAAGCCGTCACCTGCTCAGCTCTCACCCCAGCATCACCACACAAGGGCGCCCTCACATGCTGCTTGTCTGCTGCCATTGCTGCCAGGGTTCCTGAAAACCAAACAGGTCAGCAGGAAGTGGAAGGGCCCCAAGAAGCTGTCAGACACAGCTGCACCTCACCTCATCACCCTGACCAACCCCATCCTGACCAAGGCGGTGCTGAGCAGGGTGAAGGATATGCTGGCACAGGCTCTAGGTACGTAGGCAGTCTGGTGCTGACACACCTGTAGGTTTGCCTCATTCTCCATCTGATCACACACCTGCTGGTCTGACTGTGGCTGTACAATTTGTCCAGATACCTGGGCTCTATTTCAGGGGGTCCAGGGTTGATGAGTGCAATGCAAGTGCACTATGCTGGTGGTCAGCACAGTGTCAAGTCACATGATCTGTGTCAGATGCCAATAGTGCCAAACATGTCCCTCTAGGTGCTGCATCCATACCTCATTCACCCTCCTTTGCACATGCGGGCTTGCATTTCACAGGTTGGGACAAGGTGACCTGCCTTCAGCTGAAGGATATGCTGGAGTCCTGTGCATCCCCTGAACAGGCCCTCCGCCTGCTGCTGCGCAACAGCCGCAGCCACCCTGTGAACCTCACCAGGGAGGCAGCAGCAAAGCAGGGGCGGCCGGGACAGGCGGCCACCGCAGCCACACCAGCAGACGCAGCTGGCGAGGCGTCCGACGGTGCGATGGGTGGTACCAGGTGCACGACTGGCATGCACCTTTGTCTGTAGAAGCAAGAGGTTATGCTTTGCTCTGTGCCTTGCCCAACCTTGGCAGACTCACTGCACCAGGAGCTGTGAGATGTGCTCAGGTCAACCTTAGCTTACTGTACCCTTGATGGCAATGCAATGCTTGCTGCAGGTGACGACGATGGAGATTCAGGCCCTGAATCGAGTGCAGCAGACCCAGACTGGGAGCAGCAGCACAGCTGGCTGGTGCTGCCTCGTGACTTGCCTGTCCAGGGTGTCAAAGTGGGTCTGGTGCCCGATACTGACCCCCGGGTGCCTCTTAGGGGGCAGAAGGGCATCTGGGCAGCACAGAACCTCCCTGAGGGCTTCCTTATAGGCGAGTGATTGGGTTGAGTGAGTTGGTGAGTGATTGTGTGCGTGCGTGCGTTAATGGGTGTGTGCGTGTGTGTATGGCTTCGTGGGTGCTTCAAAGCCATGAAGTGCCTTGGTTGGGTTCATGCCAGCTTTTGGTGGGATTGGGTGTGTTGTATCACATCATGCAGCGCAGAAACTGATGATGATCCACACTGTGCTGACACCTGTGCAGGGCCGTACAGGCACTACGCCCTGTACAACCGCACCTACACAACCATCCTGAGCACACCACCACGCAACTGGACCGGCACACCCTCCAGCTGGAAGCTGCAGCTCGACGTGAGACCATGCAAGGGGCTGGGGTGGGTTTGTGGGTGCCCGCAGGCAAGGGAGCATGGTGCCAAGGAGGCAGCGTATGGGCACTGCATGCTGCGCTGGGCCCGCATTTCTTGCACGCGTCGCATGACACCAAAATGCAAACAACAAGGACTGCACACTCTGCATCAAGCAGCACTGCAAGCAAGCTGAGATGATCAGGGCATACGTCCGCACATGTACACCCTCGCTTCCAGAAGCACTGAACATCATCGGCCTTGGTGGTATCATCTTGGTCGGTTTGTGCAGTGCTGTACTGCGCGCCCAAAAGATCCCTGCAAACCCACAATTCTGCTTATGTGTCAGCAGGATTGGCAGAGGTGTTTTGGTGTGTTGTGCTGCTTCAGAGCTATGCAGCAAATGATGACACTGGTGAAATGGGCACGCTGGACTCTGCTACTGGCAAGTATGGCCTCACCTTCAGTGGCTTTGGGTGAGTGATATGCAACTCACAGCTCTGTGATCCAAGCCTTGGGGCTGTGGGGTGCCATGGACAAGACTGGCATGTATGTGTCGGCACCAGGTGCAGACAACTCCGTGTTCAAGCTGAATATGCAACTACAGGGTGTCAATGAGCTGCTGTGTGCTGCTGTTGCACACTTGTCTGCATGGACCATGTCAAGCAGCTGCAATTCTGTTTGACAGCCACACCAACATGTATGCGGCTGCCCGCTGCATCTGTGTGTGCTGCATGCAGGTATGGCAATGCAACAGCATATGCAAACGACCCCCACCTGAACCCCATTGAAGCCCTGGCCAAGGTACGGGACACATGGCCTGCATTCTGTCCCCATGCACCTGCAGCACAGGCTGCTGAGTTAGGCCTTGTGTGTCAACTTCCACCTGCAGTAAGGCTGCGTTGTCTGCATCCAGCGTGTGAGGGGCAGCAGTGCTGCCTCGATACACAGATCAAGTGAGCCTCACTTGCTGACAGCCTAGCAGCCACACGAGCAGCCTGCCTCAGTCGCTTGCATTTGCACACAGCACACACATGCTGTCTTCACCAAGTCAACTGATGCAGAGCTCCATTTTACCGCTGCGTACTGCTGTCCCTGCCTGCCTGCAGCCCGACATGCCAGATGATTACCTGGGTCCCTTCATCACAGGGCCAGATGGGCAGGACCTGCTGGGCACTGTCACGGTGGGGCTCAGCTCTGAATGTACTGTATGACGCCCATTTCAACGCCCACAAACTTTCCTGCATACCCTCCTTCATACCCTCCTTCGTACTTGGTTCTGCTGGCGGGTTGTTGAGCCTTTGGTGTTGTTGTCACTGGGCACGGTTTGGTGGGTTCGCCATTGTCTGTGCTGTGCGTGGCCCCCAGTGACCTCTATTCAGGCCCTGGTTGATCTGACCTGTATCTGTTGTCATGCAGATTGTGTATGCCAAGATCTGTGGCTGGGCGTATGGCTTCATGATCACCCACAGCCCAGTCAAGAAGGGCGCTGAGGTGCTGTATGACTATGGCCAAAGCTACTGTGAGTGCAGCCTGAGGGGTTTGGGCAAAATGTCAACACTGGTCTGCTGCTGCCAGTAGATGCGGGCTGGTGACACCAGGAATCACCGCTGCGGTCCTGCACCTGCCCGCATTCAGTGTGGCTACTGAGTCCCTGACATGTGTTCGTGCCTATGCGTGACACCACACAATGGTTGAGTGTTCAAACACACATGTTTGTGGGTGTTGCTCTGTAGGGGCGTTTGCTGCAGAGCGCATGGCGGAATGTGCCAGAGATGAGGAGCTCCAACGCAAGCTTGAGGTGTGTTGTGCAGCTTGAAGGCCCAGGGCTGGGCAACGTCCTGCATGGGATGCTGAGCCTTTGCATGCAGAAAACAGCAGCAGCTGTGACTGAGCTATGCCCTGCCTGCATATGGCAAGTGTGCAGTACAGCACAGCACGCCATCATGCATGATGTTGCACATGCAGGCATGCATGCACACGTGCATGTTTCGAGCTGCATGCCCGCACACCTGCTTGAGGCAGCCAGTGTCGGCAGCAAACATCGAATACCTTGATCGGCAAGCCGCGACTGCCCTGGGTGCCTGCAAGCTACCACATTGGTTGCAGTGGCAGCGCCTCAATACACTAGACTGTGCTGAGGGATGTTCCTGAGGCCCTGCTTCCCAACACTCCCGTACATCCCCGCCCCCGCCAACATGACAAACACGACAGGACCTGCGTGCGCAGTTACGGGCAGCAACAGAGAACACCAGTGGGCTGACCACCAGCATCAACCCCAGCAGCAGCGTCAACCCTGCCACTACCCAGGGCACATCTGGAGTAGCAGCAGTAGCAGCGGCAGCCAGGCGGCTGGCAGCCCTCAAGAAAGGAGCTGCTGCTGCTGCTGCACTGCCAGCTGAGTCAGCTGGGGGCAGCTGTGCGCCTGATGCTGCTGCTGCTGCAGGGGCTGCAGCCAGCATAGGGGTGTCTGATGTGCGGCAGCAGATGGTAGGCATGCAGCTTGGGCAGGACAAGGGCAGCAGCGGGGGAGGTGACAGTGAGTCTTTGGGAGCAAGTGTGGTGCAGCAGCAGCAGCAGCAGCCGCCACAGCAGCAGCAGCAGGGTGTTGGGCACGGCGCTTTGTTTGAGAGGACTGCAGAGGTAGCTGCAGACGCTGTTGGTGCTGTCAGTGCTGTGACTGCAGCAAATGACGGGCGCAGGTCTCCAGTGGATGAGGTGAGGGCGTGCTGCATGGACTGTATGGAAGCCTCCTGCACCCTAGACACCTGGCTCAGTGACTCAACGTGTATGGGCCACGCAGTCTGTATCAATGGCAGCATGTCTGCATGTGCCACCGGCGCCTGCAGCCCAGGGCCTTGTTGTGCAACCCGCTTGACAGATGCTGTGCTGGTTTGACAGAACCACGAGAGGCCAGGTGCTGTGCTGTGCTGCGCCATGCTTTGCTGTGTAATGCACACTGAGCCATGCCACGCTCCGTTCGCATTGCTGTGTGCTGTCCATCATGTACGTCTTGCAGCAAGATGATGCCTGCTCAGCCATGCCCCTGTCAGTCCTCGGCAATGCTGTGGTGTTCACACCGGAGCAGCAGCTGGTGCTGCACCAGCGCCAGCAGCGCCAGCAGGAGCAGCAACGTGTGACAAAGGTCAAAGACCAGCAGGGCAACGTCCAGACACTCAGGCGCATCGATGAGCCTGACGTGCAGCAGGTGCGCAGCTGACACACACGCACACGCATTCAGTTGCGGCTCTCAGGGAAGCTGCAGCTGCTTGACGGCACAGATGTCACAAGCTGGCAGCACATGTACGGCCGGCAGGCTCGCCCTTGTGGCATCATGCAGCGCTGCATCCTCAGCAAATGCCAAATGCTGCGAGAGGTCCGTGTCTGCCAGACTGCAGAATGCAAAGGCTGAGTGCAGCCAAGCTTCAGCTGTGCAGATGGCATCTGCTGCCTATAATGACCATCCTGCTGCTGCTGCTACTGCCTGTTGCATTGAGATCTTGTGTGTGTTTGTCTGTTCACAAACTCCTGTGTGCAGATGGTGAATGACGCGAGGATGATGCTGTCTGAGGAGCTGCTCAAGTACCCCAACGGCATACGGTACAGCAAGCTCAAGTTGATGTGGTGGAACAGGTACAAGGCTGTCCAGGAGTGCTTTGGAGACAGGGTGAGTGCGGCCGGGGCACTGCACTAGCAATGTCAAGGAGCGCCTGCTGGCACTTGAGGCATGGGCTCTATCATTGCTGCTGACCAGGCATGTACAGTATGCACACTCTGTGCTTGTGGCCATGGGTTTGAGACATAGCACACAGCCTTGGAGCCCTTCATGTTGCATCCTGGGCATTGTGCAGAGGTGCGGGAATCCGGCACAGTTCTGTTTGTTAACCTATGTGTCGTGCTGGGTATTTTCGCCACAGCAGCCCATGCGGTATCAGGAGCGTGCCCTGAGGTTTGCTGAGGTGTGCTATGTGCGCGGGTCCACTTTTTAAACGTTTGCAGTGGTGCTTCATCACAAGCAACAGCGAGTGCTTCCAGCTGTCACAGGATATCTACAGTCCAAACACCCGCATTGAGCTGACGCCAGGTGAGTCTTGCTGTCACATATGCCGGCGTCGATTGGTTCATGTGATTGATAACGGAGCATGCGAAAGTGCATGCCAACATGGGATGTTGCGTGAGCTGGTTTGTGCCTGGTTTTTGCAGGGGACACTGGGACAGTCTAATGCTGGGACAACCAGCCAGCAACGACAGTTGACCACAACATGAACCATGTGATAGCATGTATAGCCTTCAAGACAATAGGAAGCTGGCCTGGCCCAACCAGGCAACCTGTTGTTGTGGGGGTTATGACACACACAGAGGCGATGTGTCTGCTCAACCATGCCTGGTGTATGTCGTGCAGAGTGGCGGGAAGCGCTCATTGCTCAACTCAAGGCGGACGACCGGCTGCCGATGTGCGTGCTGGCAGCTGAGGAGGCAGCAGCGGGTGGGGTGCAGCAGCACTACGGCAGCAACAAGCGCAGGCGGGGTGGCACACGGGAGGTTGTGAGGGTGCTGAGGGACGATGCTGCTGAGAGGGAGCTGCAGAAGCAACTCCGGGAGCGGGAGGGTGAGGTTGCGCAGCTGCGGCAAGACATCCACGCCTTGCTGCACCTGGCACAAGCAGCACGCCTCTCCATGCCACACAGCCTCCTGCAGAGGCACCACCAGCAGCAGCAGCAGCACACGCCTGACATTGGCATGGGTGCAGGTGGGGACGGCAGCCATCAGCCGCAGCATGATAGAGGCAGCAACGCAGATGTGCAGGGCACAGGAGACCGGCAGCAGCAGAGGAGCAGGCAGGGGCATGGAGAGCCTGACAGGTGCAACAGCAGGAGCCCTGGCAGAGATCGGCAAGCAGAGGGGTACGCGCAACACTGGGGCAGCAGCAGTGGCCGCTTTGGCCCGCAGGGAGACAGGGCACAGTGCAGGGTCAGGAGCAGGAGCCCTAGCAGCAGCAGCAGGGGAGGACAAAGAGACCTGAGCTGCAGTGCTGGCCGAGACACAAGCAGCAGGGACAGGGCCGCAGACAACCGTAGGCCTGAGCAGCTCGGGGGGTACAATGCCAGTACCAATGACTACAGTGCACCTGCAGCAGCCCCTGCAGCAGCAGCAGGTGGTGGTCCTTCAGCACCTGTAGACCCAAGTTTGTTTGACCTGCGCAGTGCACCTGTGTTTGCTGGCATGGCAAGTGACAGTGACTCAGGTGGCCGCAGCACCAGCCCTGAAGCAGAGGCACCCGCACAGCCCTCAGGGAGCGAGGATGGTGAATGGGGTGATGAGGGCGTGGGCAGGGCAGCAGCCAGCAGACTGCGTGCAAACCACTCCATGGGGCAGGGCAGCAACAGGCAGCAGCAGGGCAACCAGCAGCAGCAGTACCCGCAGCAGCACCAGCACTACCTGCAGCAGCAGCAGCAGCGCTACCAACAGCCGCCACTGCCATGGCAAGGCACGGCAGGTGGTAGACATGATAACAGGCAGTGGGGTGGTGAAGGGTACCGGGGCCCCAATGACAGTAGACAAGCTGGCAGGGGCGGAAGTGGTGGGTATGGCAGGCACTCCAGTGGTGCTCATGGCAGGCAGAATGCCTCTTATGGGTATGGTTGGCGTTGAACTCATGGGTTGCTTGAGCAGGGCAGCCAGCAATGCCATCAGCACCCAGGGCATGTCAACTTTGGGCGCAAGGCTCTACAGCATACATGACATACACCTCCAGAAAGCCTTGCGTGCTTTTGTAGCAGTAAGTGTTTTTGTGGTTCATGTTGAATTGTCTGTCATGGCCATGGCATTGAGACACATGCCATACTTTGGAGAGACACCTGCTGCACGTCGGTCAAAGTTGGTCAATGGTTCTGTGCACGTCAGAGCCTGCAATCCCATGCAAGTCGTGATTGGTTTGTAGTTATCAGCGGTAATGCGCACGATTGCCATTGTAGTAGAACCTGTTGCTGCCGGTCCAGAGGCAACTGCGGATTCGGTTGGGTGCCCCCAAGACAGTATACTGAACGGGCCCTTGGGACATCAAACACTCACTTGTAGTGATCTCGAGGCACTTACGCTTGCTGGACCCTGGACGTGCGTTGAGCAGTGAGTTCACGTGCCTGATCTACAGCTGTAGGGAGTTCCTTCTCCGCGCATGCAGTGTTCTGCCGGTCTGGCTGATAGCTTCAGGAGCCTTTAAAGGTGTTATGGCATGTCCTTGTGCTGCGGAGATGCCAGCATGTCGCTCCCTGACCCCATGGGTGTGCTCTGCTGCATTGGTCTGACACTGGTCTGACAGGTACCTGTTGGCATCACAGGCAAGTCAGGCACACAGCACTGACCTGACCCACAGCAGCAGCAGCTATGCCCACTACCGACTTGCTGAAGACCTTTGGTCTCAGCAGGAACCCCTTCACAGACCGCACAGCAGAGAAGACCAACCATGACGACACCTCGCTCTACATACACAGCGACCTGCGTGCCTTCCGGCCAAACGACACAACATACGTATTCTTTGGCAAGCGTGGCAGCGGGAAAACCACGATCAGGCTGCAGATGGAGGAGGCATACAGGAAGTACAACCAGGCAGCAGTTGAGGCTGGACGCAAGGGGCATTTCATGGTCGACCTCAGCAAGCCAGGTCACCTCACAGCCTGCCTCACAGAGTTCCGGACCAGTATAGGCGCCACACTGGACAACTGGGACGCAGCCTTCCAGGTGAGCAAGCAGCAGCTGGGTTGGGCTCAATGTTGGGTCATCCGGCTGTGCTTGTAAACTACAGACAGCCTGGGGAGGTGTGGTCAGGAGCAGGGCGCATGCTGTTCTGCATGTCAGGTCACCTCGGACTGGCTTTTCTGACTTTCTGGCGATGCCATAAAGTGGTGCACTGCCACTAGGAAGTCGCAGCTGCTGTTGGCTGTTCACCCAGCAGCAGCCTGTGCCAGCTTACTGGGTGCGCAGCTGCCAGCACCAGATGATGGGACCCTGTTTCTGCAGCCATGCTGCACCTCAGACTGGCCGCACTCATGCTTGTGCTTGTTGCTGTTTGCTGCTGTCGTCATGCTGCGCAGGACAACTGGACCAGCAGCGACATGGTGGACTGCATCCTGTCCCATGCAGCCACTCGGCTGATGAACATGATCTCAGCAAACACAGACGAGGCCAAGAGCATGATGGAGGTCCTGCGCAACGACCCACGTGCAGCACAGCAGTTCCTGCTGCTGGTGCACTTATATGCACGCACAGACACATACTCGCTGGCGTGGCTGCGGGCGGTGCTGCTGCGCTCAAAGTGAGAGGGGAGGTGGGGAGTTGGGGGCGGGATGGAGCTTGGGAGCCTTGTGTTGGGAGTCTTCAGTATGCAGCGGCTTTTTGTGAGTTGCAGCAGCAGCAGCAGCAGTCCTCTGCTCGTCTATTTACCTGGGTCAGACTACTGTAAACGCAACAGGCTGCCTCCAGCAACTCATCTGCGTTATGTGCCTGAGCAGCAAGCTCAGCAAGCAACATGACATGCTGCTGTCTTGTTGCTGTAGGTACACGCCCCTGCAGGTTGCTGCTGGCGTGGGTGTGACAGCTACTGTGCTGGCTGGTGGTGTGGCAGCTCTCAAGAGCCCGGCTGTGGCTGATGCGCTGGCAGAGCAGGCAGATGCAACATGGGACCGGTTGGAGTCTGTGTTCCCGCCACTGCAGGTGAGCTGGCCATAGTGTACACATGTGCTGCATGACTTGGTATGGCTGCCGACAAACACATGCAGAAGCATGTCCAGCAGCAGCAGCCGTGTTCTGAGCTGCGGGTGGCCTGGCACAGAAGCGTGTGCATACATCGTGCTGCTGGTGTCTTCTTGACTGCATCAAGGCAGCCATTCCTTTTGACTACAAAGTCAGTCAGTGGTTGTGGAACTCAACCCATCACGGCTTGGTTCATGCCAGCGAGTTCACAAGGGTCCCCAGGTTGTATATGTTGCGGTGAGCACTGTTGTTCTGCTGCATGCTGGTGTGTCTGTGTGTGTGCTTTGGTGCAGAGTCACCCAAAGTTGATCCTGGGTGGTCTGGGACTGGTCACCCTAGGCGGCGCTTTGTGGTGGAGGTGAGGTGTCTTGGCCTGTCAGCAGCTGCAAGCAGCCATATGGCACTTGGCCCTCTGCATCATGTTTTATGCCATGTCTGTGCCTGTTGCCACGGGTGGAAGCTGTGGCGTTTGCTTTGCGCAAAACACAATGCAGCACAGACCTGCTGTGCTTCGCCCCAAACCAGTACGTACCGTCAAAACACTGCCTCTGGGTGCATGCCTCCTTGTCGCCTGCAGGATGCGCTGCATCAACAACAGCCTAGCACGTGCTGCTCAGATGCAGTCCCACATCCGGGTTGTGAAGCAGCAACCGACACCAGTGCTGGCGTCCCTGCTGGATGCAGAGTTCAGCCCGCAGGTCAGCATGTTGACTGAGCATGCCTTGCGTGCTGTGTCAGGATTGAATTACACGGCAGATTGTCCAACAGATAATCACGGCAGCATCTGGCAGTAGTTTCACGACACCGCGTTCAGCTTAGTATCAAAAGCTCAAAGCACCGCCACCACCACCACAAGCAACAGCCAGCAAATCCATGACCTATCTTTTGAGTCCCTGATGAGGCAGTCACTGGCATGCACGCTGGCATGCACGCTGGCATGCACGCTGGCAACCATTCATTTGTACTACTCACACATTGCAGGACAAGCTGGATACAATCAGGCTGCTGGTCATTGGTGTGAGTGCACACCAGAAGCTTGAGCTGCTGGAGCGCCTGGTGACACAGCTGGGCTATGACAGCCTCACAGTGTTTGGCGACTGCTTTGACGAGGTGGGGAACACTATACACATGTTCACGCTCGCAGCCCTGCCTTGAATTTGTGCATGGTGTGTCGTAACTCCCCATGTGTTGTGGTTGAAATTGGCAAGGGGTCCAGCTGCCTGGCGGTAGTGGGGCCAGGTTGCATGTCATTATGGCAAGTGGCCGTTTGTTGTTTCCAAGCCTTGGCAGCAGGGATAGATGTACATGCGCGCCGAGGGGTGAACACCACAGCCAAAGGCACACAGGCGCCAGCAATTGCTCAGCCTGAACAGCTCCAACAGTCTTGGGTGTAGGCACCCTAGCCTACAGCACTCCACCTGACAACGACTGGACCGCATCCCCGTGCTGAGGCCTGCTGATGTGCCCTGTTCTGTCTCATCCTGCAGGTGACCCTGCTGGACCCTGTGCGGTTCCCAGGTGGCATCAAGGTCTTTGCGCGCGAGATCTGCCGCAATGACCTGCTCAACTTTGGCCGGTTGCACTTCTTCTTCCCTGACTCCCGCCTGGCCCTGGACCTCAGCACTGACAAGACCCTCAAGGAGGCTCGCTTTGACAGGCACTTTGTCAGGGTGAGCGGAACGTTTCTTCTGCAAATCGTGTGGCATACGTGTCGTGGATATGTCAGAGCCCAACCTGCCATTGGGGTTGCCGCATAAAGGGCCCCTGTCACTGAGCACTCTGATGACAGTGTCACACTATGTCACCCTCCTGTGCTGCAGGACCTGGTGTGGAGCCGGCACCAGCTGGAGGAGCTTGCAGAGCGCCGCTTCAGGGCAGCACAGGTACGGCCCAGCAGCCCTGCCCCTTTGCCCACAGCACATATGTGATTAGAGTGACCCGCTCGTGCTGTGTTGTTTGGGAGTGTGCTGCGTCCTGCACATGCATGGCACGTGTGGCTGTGGCACTGCATGTAGCACAGAAGTTCCTAGGCAGGGGCTCTCAATCAACGGACGTCAAGCTGGAGGGTGGTAGCAGCTGGCTTTATCTGTGCCTGTGGTCTTGGAAGCGTGCATGTGGCAGTACCTGTGGTGTCAATTGCTGAAGTAGCCCAAAGCACCTGGTGTGCAAACATGATTTGTCGTCTGTGGTGTGCAGGATGACTTGAAAGCGGAGGCCCTGGCGTCAGGCCAGGCGTACTTGGCAGACCCCTCATACCAGGAAGCCACACAGATGAGCTTCGCAGACCTCTTCAAGAAGGTAAGGGCAGCAATTGGGTCTGACGTTATGATTCGTGTCTCCCTCCCCATTGCATTGGAAAGCCAGACGTGCTATCCCACCAGAGCGCTGTCTCCCCGTTGATCTCGTTGTTGCAGTGTAGAGCCCTAGCACCTGTGGCACATGTTCCCAGGAACGTGGTTATTCTTGATGGTCAAGGCCCCTTCTGTTGTGTCGTGTCGTCAGAAGTGCTGTGTTGTCCTGCCCTGTGCTGCCCTGTGCTGTCCTGTCCTGTCCTGTGCTGTGCTGTGTGCAGGTCCGTGGTGAGGACTTCTCCTCATACCTCAGCAAGCTGAGCACACCTCGGGAGCTGCTGATCATGATGACGGAGATGTTTGCGCGCATTGAGGCACACCCAGAGGGCGGCCTCACAGCACAGGTGAGGCATGAGGCGGTGTGTGGGCGCGCAGCAGATGTCGATGACGCAACTGCAAGGGGGTTCCAACATAGCTACAACCATGCAGTACGAGTCGTTGCAACTCTCTTGAGTGGGGGTGAGTTGTGTGGGTTTGTCGACAGGTTTCCTGCTGTTGCTTGCTGATGTGTGCACATCCGCATGTTGCCTCGTGTACCTTTCCTGACTCTGCACATGCTGCATGCACGGATGCAGGACATGGAGATCGCTGTGACCAAGGCGCTGGAGCAGTCTGTGTGATGCAGCACAGTATCAGCCCGTTGATGGACCATGAACTGGGGTGTGGATGTCCAGGGGGGCATGCTTGCTGTGCCAGCGTGGCATGCAGGCATGCCGTGTTGTGTGCATGGGCTTGTTGACTCGTTGTCTGCAAAGTCTGCACACTACGCTGGCTGCTGCTGTTGAGATGGTGTGCGAAAGAGATTGACTAGAGTGCAAGAGAGGGAGGGGTGCACGGCAGGTGCACAGGTTTGTACACACAAGTGGCTCCGTATCCACATATTGGAAGCGTTGGAGCCTTTCAAGAGCGTGTGACAACGTTGCAGACTGTTGAACTCTGGAGTTTGGTGCTGATCTGAGCTGATCATGCACCTGACTGGTACTGGAATGGGCTGCATCCGGCAAATCTCTTGTCAGAGGGCTTGAGAGTGTGTGATGCTGCAGAAATAAATTATGCCTGCGGCTTCTTACAGGCGCTTAGCACTGCTACACTCGGGTGCTTCAGGTTAGTCATCATTGAGTCAATAGGCCCATACACGAGGCAGCCTTGTAGCCGATCACGTGCGAGATTCTTGCTCTGAACCTATGATTGGGGCCTGGTTCGGGTTGCAGCTGTCCCTGCACCGACAGTCGTCCTACCAGCTCGCCAGTGGCCACAGGGCGTACCTCCACTGGCAATGTTTAAGTGATCCACGATGATCTTTCCGGGCACCTTTAGGCTCGAGTTTGTCCCCTGGCCTGAAGCCTCACAACAAGTAGCTCCCCTGCAGCCTGCCTGCAATAGCACTCATGACAGCAGGCTGGTTGCTTGGTTCACCTCATATGCCTGTGTCTGGGAAGCAAATATAGGCTAGAGCTGTGGAGATGCAGCAAGCTGGCGCATGGTGAGTGTGCAGATGCCCTGGCAACAGCCTTGTCAGCAGCTGCTGTTGCCTAGCCGAACCACAGGCACCAGAACTGCCTGTAGGACACCTGCTGCTCCGTCAGATCGTCCTGGAACGCTTTCATCAACACAAATTTTGCAATCTCACTTCATAAAGGAGGTTACCTGTCCTGTGCTGGCCGTCCGTGCACGTGATTCACATGCTGCCAACCCCAGCGCTGGCAGGCACCTCCGACCACCATCAGGCTTGTCAGGCCTGTTGCGGACTAATTCGGCAGTTGGTCGCTGCATAGGGGACACAGGGTGCCTCATGCCTGCCATGCCCATTGCTTGATGCCCTGCAGATGCAGTTTGTGAGGGACAGCGATGCAGTTGGTGCCATTCTTGCTGGAGCAGGTT
This sequence comes from Chlorella sp. KRBP, assembly GCA_004335735.1. Taxonomy (NCBI): domain Eukaryota; kingdom Viridiplantae; phylum Chlorophyta; class Trebouxiophyceae; order Chlorellales; family Chlorellaceae; genus Chlorella; species Chlorella sp. KRBP. The sequence continues at coordinate 16,697 of QAXK01005702.1, forward strand.
CCCGCCCTGCAGAGGAGCTTGTGACTGCCTTGCGCAAGGTGTGCTTGGCATGATGGGCGTGAACACGCGGTTTGGTTCATGCGGAGGCTCAGTGCAACACCATGCACTCCCCTCACCAAGCAGCAGGGGCAGCGCAACAGACTGATCAGCGCCGAGTTTGTATTGCTGCCCATCAGTCCTGAAGCCTGCAGCCATGCTCAGCACGCCAACCATCAGCTGTACTAGCAACATGGCTGTGATGTTGCTACCAAAGAGCAGTTGCGGGGGCTGCAGGGGCTTATGCTGCCTGCCGTTGTGGTGTTGTGCAGGGTGGGTACCTGCGCAAGTATGGGCGCTACGGCAAGCCCAAGCAGCACTGGTTCAGGCTGTCACACGATGACAAGGAGCTCCTGTGGGACTCAAGCAATGTGAGGCAGGGCCACGGTTGCGGGGCACCAGCCAGAATCCACAGGCCGTGCGCTGTGCAGCAGCACACACATGTCCAGCAGCCCAGCAGCTGTCTGCAGCTTCACCTGTGCTAGATCAGCAGCAGCTTGCAGACATGTAGACATGGACATAACCACTCTTATTATCTGATGCTGCCTGCCATGTCTTTGGCCATGTTACCTGGGATGTGTCCCATCATGCTGCCTGCGATGTTCCCTGTTGTGCTGCCTGCTGTGTCTCCTGCAGGGCAAAATCCGCAGTGTGCCCCTGCTGTCAGTGCACAAGATCATCCAGGGCCAGACCACATCAGTGTTCAGGCGGGACCCGCTGCCCGAGTTTGAGTCCGTGTCGTTCTCGCTGCTGTACAGTGAGGGCAAGGGCTCAGCCAAGGAGCGCAGCTTGGACTTGGTCTGCAGGACCACGCAGGAGTTTGAGACATGGTGAGTGCTGCCTGACTGGGTCACGATAGGGGCATGATTGGGGGGCGGGGGTTGTGTTGGGTATGTTGGGACAGCTGAGCAGTGTACAGCAGCACGCGTCATCAGCGCTGCGCAACATACAGCAGGTGGTGTGAGCTGTGCATGTTGTTGACCAGCCTGTGGCATGGGGACAGCTCCAGACACAGACAACCCCGCTGCTGGTGTGTGGCCGGTCGTCCCCATGTGTGGAGTGCGATATTGTGTACTGCAAGCTGTACGGTCCTGTCCAGTGCAGATGCGCGTGGGCCTGTACTGCTGCTGGCGCCACAAACACCACACTCCCTTGAGTCCCTTGTCAATTTCTGGTCGACACCTGCAGGTTTCTGGGCATCCAGCTTGTCATTGTGCTGAACCAGAACGTGGCCCTGCAGCAACAGCAGCAGCTGCAGCTCCAAGCAGCCTTCAATGTGCAGGAGGCGTCTGCAGTGCGCTTGACCAGCAGCGCATCAGGGGGCACCACACCCTTGCGCAAGCACTCATCAGGTCCACTCGCAAACCACAAGGTGATCACCTCAAATCATGACTGCAAGATGGCCTGGCATTGGGCTGATCACCACGGTCCACTGACTGGCTATGCTGTATACTGGCCGTGGGGGGCGGTGGTACACTAGCCTTGAAATTGCAGTTGCACATGGTTTGTTTCGGCACACAGTCGGCTTTCTTCTAACGTTTGCTGGGCATCCAGGCACTCACATTCCCCGCTGCTGCACAGGCTAGTAGATTGACCAGTAAAATCACTGTCGATGTTGACCTGTACGTCGTGGTCCTGTTTGCAGTCCGAGGACAAGCTGCACGAGTTCAAGCAGATTGCCGCCTCCCTGCAGCAGCCGGTCAAGGCGGCACTGACTGGCAGCAGCCAGCGCAGCAGCAGCAGGGAACTGACACTGCCTGTCAAGCGGGAGATAGGGGACTGCTACGTCTGGGGCAGCTGGAGTGATGCTGAGGTGGGTTGATGCCGGTGCAGGCGGCAGGCAATCAGTGGGGTGTAGTTGCAGCCGATTGTTGTCATCAACACATCGTTCTGTTGCTGCCACCCACACATACAGTCTGTACTTCTGTTGCGGTCAGTATGATGCTGTCAGTAAGACTCACAAGCAGCGCTCTGGGTTCAGGCGGCTGAACAGCACAAGGCAGCAGCCGCAGCACATGGAGCTCTGTGAGACAGATGCGGCTCTGAGCAGCGCACCTGGATACAATCTCAGGGTAGGTAAGCCAAGCAGGCGTGGCTCGCAACCGCATCCTGTGCATTTGCACGAAAGTGACACAGAGCTGGCCTTGACTTGTTCCACTTGCTCATGCTGTTGCTGCAGGCTGCTGGTGTGGATGTCAGCGAGGGAGCTCTGCAGTGTTGTGGGCTACCTACCATGGTGGCCAACACTCACGCTCTGGATGTCATCCAGGTGCGCCTCTCGCCTGTGCACTAGCATGAGGATGTTCGAATGGGCGCAGCATCACCATGCCATTGTCACAAAGAGGCCGCCGTCCTGGTCTGCTTGGCACGGTCAGGACGCATGGTGCAAGTGGTGGTCAGACTCATGAGCCACCACATGAGCCATAAGTGATGAGCGACTCCACATTGCCGCCCTGTTGTGACAGCACGCTGTCTTCCTCTATGATTATGGTCTGAGGCACTTGTCTCATGCAGCGAGCTGATGTCGGTTGACCTTGCGGTCGTGTGTGTGTATGGGTGCAGGTGGCTGTGGGCGCCTACCATGCTGCCCTCATGACGCGCGGGGGTGAGGTGTACACCTGGGGCGCAGGCCTGGGGGGCATCATGGGCAATGGCACAGCCTGCGGCAGCAACCACCCACAGCAGGTGAGCAACAGCCAGCCAGCCAGCCAGCCAGCCAGCCAATCAGTCAGACAGCATTGGGCTGTCGTGGGGGCTGGTTGGTCTGCTTGCAACTGGCAACACCGCGCAGAGATGCAGTGCGCTTGGCAGCACAATGAGTGGTCTCATCAGCGCTAATGCCTTGCCCCCTGCTCACCACCCTCCTCATCCTCTGACTGTACAACCTTGCACTGGCTCACCGCCCTGCTGTCTCACCCTAGGTCACTCGCCTCGCGGGCAAGGGCACCACTGCTGTTGCTTGTGGTCACTCCTACACTTCCGCTGTCTTGGCAGACGGCAGCCTGTACACGTGGGGGACTGGCCTTGGGGGGCAGCTGGGCCTCGGGCCCCATGTGACATGTGCGGTGTGGCCTGCACGCATCTGCACAGGGCTGCAGGGCGTCAGGTGAGACGATCTCTGCAGTATATTTTTGAAGACTTCGCATGGTGTAGGCATGCCACCTGTTTGTTGTGAGGCCTCATGTTGGCAAGAGTTTGTGGTGAGCATGCATTGTTTCGGGCTGCATTTTGAGCGCTGGTGCTTCCATCAGCACAACCAGCGTACATCGCACACGGCATCATGATTCTTTGTGTGCGACAGGGGCTCTACAGCGGTCAACCGTGTGGTGGAGGTTGGCTCAATACAGGCATGGGGGTGGCCTGGTCGTTGTGCTGTGCAGGGTGTCTCAGGTGTCATGTGGGCCCTACCATGCCGCAGCCATCGGCAGCGACGGCCGGCTGTTCACCTGGGGGGATGGCCTGTTTGGCAAGCTGGGCCATGGAGACCACTGCTCAGCACACAGCCCCCGCTTTGTCACCACGCTAGCAGGTGCGCTCCCGCTGTCCCCAACCACTTGTCAGGTAGTGATGCTGTTGGGGCGGCCATCAGGGGTCCTTCTCAGCACATGTGCAGGGGCACGGAGTCGCTGGTCCTGTCCTGTGTGCTATGTTTGATGGGGGTGTGCACCACCCTTGGCCACCACCCATGGGTGTCAGCAGGCAGCAGTCTCACCCGTTGATGCTGTTGCGCTTGCCCTGCAGAGCACTGGGTCATCTCTGTCAGCTGTGGCTGGTGGCACACCGCAGCAGCTGCTGTCGCACGCGCCCGGCTGACGGGCCGAGGCACCGCCAGCAGCACGTCCCTGGACAGCTGTGCCAGCGACGCAGACAGCTTGCCTGGGGCAGGAGATGCTGCGCCCGTCCGCCGCACCACCAGCAACAGCGGCGGTTTCCTGCGGGGCAACATTGTCCGCAGCAGCGGGTCTGTGAGCCCGGCCCCTCCCGGCCTCCCCCCGGCCCATCCTTCGTCATCTGGCGCTGCTGTTAGTGCTGCTGCTGTACATGAGTCCCCGTCAGCAACAGCGACAGCCCTTGCCAGCCAAGCAGCAGACATGGGGGGTGCCATCTTCACATGGGGCGGGGACTTCAAGTGGTCCCAGCCGGGGGTCAAGGACCACCACCAGGGCTGCCTGGGGGTTGGGGACCTCAGCGGGCGGCTGGTGCCCACGCTTGTCAAAGGGGAGGACAACCATGTGCAGGTCGCGTGCGGGCTGAACTTCACCGTCGCGCTGACCAACAACGGGGAGGTTTACCAGATGGGCAGTACGGGGGCACAGAACAACAGGGAGAAGGACAAGGCTGACTGGAAGGTGCGTGTCTCTCATTGTGGAAAAGCTGTACTGCAACGACCTTTCGAAGTTGGAGCCATTTGCAACACCTTGGACAGCCGCTGCCGATGCTGTTGTGGCTGGCTGTCTTCTTGATGAGCACGATGTGCAGCACACAGCACGACAGCCCATGCTTGCTCCCATATCGTTGTTCTGGGCATGTGACGTTGGCACGCAGCAGTGCTGCTGACAGCCCCTGTTCTGATGTGTGCCGTGTTCTGGCTGCCATGTTCTGCCGGCAGGGTGCTCTGGTGCCGGTGCTTGTGCGTGGGCTGCTCTCAAGCCACTCAGCGCAGCGGCTGGCGTGCGGCATGTCCCACATTGCAGTGGTCGCCACACAGCGTGCCAAGGCCAACAGCAGCAGCGGCAGCACACCGGTGACGCGGCTACTGACGTGGGGCAAGAACGCAGCGGGGCAGCTGGGCATTGGTGCAGGCAGGGAGGACCACCATATGCCTCAGGTGGGAGGGGCTGTGCAGGGCATTCGGTCGCCTTGCTTTCATACTTTGTGCCCTCCTTTCATAGCTTTCACTGCTGGCTTTGTGTCTGTGCAACGCAGTAGCTCAGCAGCACATGCATGTGGCAATGCAGGCCGCTGAGGTCACCTGGCTGATGCAAATTTGCTTTCAGAATTGGACGCCACTGCTGGCTTGGGGCTTTGCCTGCCTGTTTTTGCCTTGCTGATCAAGCTGGTGCGGACGCTTTGCTGTGCAGGTGGTGTCTTCTGTTGCTGGTCGCCGAATCCTGTTCCTGGCCTGTGGCGGCAGTTACACTCTGGCAGTCTGCGAGCACGACCCGCGGGCTCGTTGGTCCCGTGATAGCCTGGACGAGGGCCTTGCATCAACCCCCTCTGGCCTGTTGGTGAACAGCAGCGGCCCTAGCAGGATGCACCTCACAGGGGGGCCCCTGACCGCAGGCGGCAGCAGCGGCACGCCTGGCGGCGGCTTGCCGCCAGCAGCCGCCAGTGGCGGCGCCATGAACGCCGCCATGAACGGCCCTCCAGGGGCCCAGAGAGCAGCAGGCACAGGGGGTTTGACGGTGAGCGCGTCGCTCAGCAGCTTGGCCAGCAGTGTGCAGTCAGCGGGGCGAGGGGATGCGAGCGGCGCGGGCAGCGGCGGGGGCAACGGCAGCAGCAGCTTGGCTCGTAAGAGCGACCGCGGGCGGCTGGAGAGCAGGTACAGTGACCGTGGCCTCTCCCTGCATGCAGCTCACAGCAGCAGGGAGCAGCACCATCACCACCAGCAGCAGCAGCAGCCCCAGCAGCCGCCACCACCCAGTGCCAGCAAGAGCATGGGGCTGCTGACACGCAGCCTGGACCGCAGCCTAAGCGGCCTGGGGTTCAGTGTGGGGGGTGCGCCAGCAGGCAGCCATCCCTCCCACCAGCAGCAAGGCCAGGGCTCTTCTCATGTGAGTTGGGCACCCAGCCCTGGCACTGAAGGCGGCACCAGCAGGTCGCTGCTGCGGAGCTTGGGCCACAGCGGCAAGAGCCTGGGGCTCAGCCTCAGCAGCGGACCCAGCTTGAGTACAGGTGCCGGCCAGGGCCCCACAGGGTTGCAGCTGCAGGACCTGTCGCTGCAAGCCCTGGCAAGTGCCAGTAAGCGCGGGCACCTGCCCCTGCCCAAGAGCTTCCAGCGGCTGGCGTCTCGGGGGCGCAGCGACAGCAACAACAGCAGCAGCAGCAGCCGGCATGCCAGCTGGGCTGACTGGCAGTCCCAGGGGCCAGGTCCCACCAAAGGTCCTGGAACAGTAGCTGCCGCAGCAGCAGCGGGGTCGTCCGGGACCCCGAGGGAGCAGTGGGCGTCAGCAGGGCGTACCAGCTCCCGCCAGTTGAGCTACAGCGCGCGCAGCGAGCCAGACCTGGCCACTGTCAGTGCCACCAGCAGCATGACGAGTGCTGTGCTGATGATGACACCGAGCCCCAGCATACACAGCATGCAGGAGGGCCGTGCTGCTGAGGCAATGCTGGAGGGGCAGGAGGGCGGCGGGGACTTCCAGCGGCAGCTGAGGTGAGCACTTGCCTGAAGCACAGTTGAGGTGGGTCTGCTTGCCACACTTTGTGTGCCATCAGTGTTGTCCCTGGGTCAGCGGTGCTCCAGTGCTGTTGTGCGGTCATCTTGAACGGAGCTGAGTGGCATCTCGCACTTCAGAAGTGGCATCACAGCTCCTAATTGCAATCAGGGCGTGCAGCCTGCAGCAGATACGTGGAGGTGCTTGCTCCACGTATGCCAGGCTGTGTTGACACGAGAAGTGCAAGCAGGGGATGTCAAGGGATCAGCAGCAAGCGATGGCAGCAAAATGGTCGGGACGTCGCATCCATGTGTGTGGGTGTGCCTGTGTGCTGCAGGTACTGGCAGGAGCGAGCGACCAACATGGAGCAGCAGCTGTCCCGCAGGACCCACGAGCTCGAGAACCTGCGGCGTGAGATGCGCTTCAGCAGCACCTCCCAAGGCACCAACGCCAGCGACTCGGGCCACCAGTACAGCAGCCTGCGCCCGCAGGACAGCAGCAGTGACGGCGCGTACAGGCGCAGCAGCGGTGGCGGCGCGGGGCCCCCTGTCAGCCACAGCAGCAGCAGCAGTACCCTTGCTGCCAGGCGGGGCCTGCAGCCACTGGCACATGTGGCTCCCGGAGTGCGCATGGGTACGCCAGACGGCGGCAGCGGCGGCAGCAGCGGCAGTGACGCGGTCGGCCAGTCTACTGGCAGCAGCAATGTGACCCCCGCAGGGCCCCTGACAGCATCCACCGCTGCAACGGCACTGTCGGAAACAACGCCTCCCTCGGCAGGTGCTCCCGCTGCTGCTGCTGCTGCTGTGGGGGCCAGGCTGCAGACGTTGCACGAGGTCAGTCAACAGGACAGCTTCAGTTCGCAGCAGCAGCAGCAGGGACCAGGGCTGGGCCTGGGGAGCTACCCACTGCCGGACGGCAGCCCCGGCCCCCAGTCCGGCCTCAGCAGCCCTACCAGCAGCAGCATGCAGGACGCAAGGGAGACCTGGGGGTCGCCTGGGTCTGCTGAACCGCAAGGGTTTGCTGAGGATGTCTTGGAAGGGGACATACCAGGCTATAGTAGCGCTCCTGCGCTGTCACCATCTGCTGCTGGTGCTGGTGCTGGTGAGGCTGTTGCAGCCAGCGAAGCAGCCAGTGAAACAGCCCCCCAGCCTGAAGTGGTGTCCTCCGGTGGGACCAACCACACCAGCAATGCCCCACAAGGCACGGGGACAGGCAGCCCACAGGGGCTGCTGCGCGGCACGAGTCTCGCAAACTGGATTGCAGAGGACGGGGCCCGTGTCGCGTTGCTGCAGTCTCGGGCAGCCTCACTTGCCAACGGCAGCAGCACAGGGGCTGCATCAGGCCCAGGTGCTGCTGATGGGGAGGCCCTCCAGCAGCAGCAGCAGCAGCAGGTGGTGTCCGTTGCCCACGGCAGTGCATTGCAGCAGCAGGGGCCTCGCAGGAGCACTGGGGAGTCGTTTGTCTTCTCCGCTGTGCAGCGGCTGCAGCAGCAGCAGCAGCAGCAGCAGGAACAGCAGCAGCAGCAGCAGCGGCGGCAGCAGCGGCAGGGCTCCATAGACTTGGAGGCATTGCAGGAGGCAGGCCCAGGCAGTGATGATGAGGCATCAATGGCTGCTGGCAGCAGCACCAATGGGCGAGGGGAGTCGGAGCAGCTCATGCTACAGCAGCAGCATGACATGTTCAGGGGCATGAGCGAGCACAGCAAGGAGGCGTCTCGTGTGCTGGCCCTGTTTCAGCAGGGCCAGCTGGCAAGGCAGAAGCTGGAGCAGCAGCAGCAGGCAGAGTTGCCCACGGCTCCTGTGCCAGCCGCAGACAGTGCTGGGCGGGGTCCACATGCTGACAGCACCCAGGTCGAAGCTGTCCTGTTGAGGGAGCCAGCAGCAGAGGCTGCTGTCAGCGGCACAGGAGGCCTTGACTCTGGGCAACGCCCAGGCAGCAGTGCTGTCAGCCCTGCAGCAGCAGCTGCGACGCGCGGCAGGGACCGCAGTAAAGCTGGCGCTGCAGCAGCTGATGCCGCAGCAGGCGGCGAGTTGTCATTGAATGGGACTGCCGATGGCTCCAGGGCTTCTGGGCCTGTGCTACCCGCAGGTCTTGATGCTTTCCAGTTCTGCTCCCCCTCTGCTGCTGCTGCCGCCGCCGCCGCCACTGCTGCTGCTGGTAGTGGTATCAGCGATGCCTCTCTGTCCTCTGCTGCGCTGCAAGAGCTTGAGCAGCTGCGGGAGCAGAACCGGCTGCTGCAGCAACAGCTCCAGGAGTTGCGCCAGCAGCAGCAAGCGCCGGTGGTGTCCGTACTGCCTGCTCCTGTCATTGGGCGCAGCAGCCTTGGGTCTGTGGGGCCAGTCACTGGGGGCCTTGGGGGCATGCTGGGCAAGCACAGGCAGACTGTATCGATGGACATAGGTGAGCATGGCAAACCCAGCTGCTGTGCTGATTGCCGGTCGGATTCATAGAAGTTGGCTCAGGGCCTGCTCAGGGGAAGATATATTGGCTGCAGTGTTAGATGGAATTGAGCCTCGTGGCGCTGAGCACATGCGTTCAGGGTACCTGGCAGCCTTGATACCTGGCAGTGATGGCGGGACACACCAGAGAGCCACTGGCTACATTGCTGCCGATTGCAGACCTTGTTGGGGACCCTGTGCACTTGCGTTAGTGTCTTGTTGTGCAAACAAGAGAGCTACACGGGTCACGCAAGTCTTCTCGCAAGTCTTGTTGTGTGTTGACACCTGTGTGTGTCTGTGTTTGTGTGTCTGTCTGTGTGTGTGCCACAGGCTCCTACTCGCACTTCACGCATGAGGTGTCCAAGGGCGTGTACCTGTCCCTGCAGCCCCTGCCTCAAGGAGGCTATGACCTCAAGAGGGTGCGCTTTGCCAAGCAGGTGAGCGGCACAATAATTACAACAGGGTTTGGGTTGCCAGTTGTACCCCGTGCCCAGATCCCTAACCCACATTGCAAACTCTAGTGCCTGCTGCAATGCTTTTCATCCAGGTGCATTCCTTGTGGCATCCAGGCACACATCCACACCTGTCCGACGGTCTCTCAGGCACACCCTGTGGTCTCCCCGTAGTGTTTTGTGTCTTGGCAGACTGTCATAGTCAAAGCTACCTGGTCAGGGACCATGTCACTCAGCCTGCTGCTGCCTGTGTGCCCCGTGCAGATGTTCAGCAGCGAGAATGCAGAGCACTGGTGGACCGCCAACCGGGACCAGATCTACGCAGCCTATAACATCTCCCAGCAGCACACACCTCCCACCTGGCAGCAGCAGCAGCAGCAGGGCCAGCAGCAGCAGTCTCCAGAGCCCCAGGCGGGGGCAGCCACTGGTGGTGACGGCAGCAGTAGTGCAGGGAGGGTGCTGGTGTCACTTGCGACCCCACACCCACTGGGTGCCCCTGCTGCCAGCACACTCACACCAGCAGGCCTCCGGGAGCTGCGTGTCAAGAGGTGAGCGGCCTGGGGGTGTTGCATTCAGGGGCTGGCTGCTATATCGCTGCTGCATAGCGGAGTGTCCTACGAGTGCTTTGTGGCACAGCTGCTTTCTGAATGTCTTTCACATACTGCTGCTTGGGGCTGTGCAACTGCTGTGGGTTGTAGCGCTGCCAGATGTTTGGGTGCACTGCTGCAAGGTGGGGGTGCCCATCATGATGGCTGCTGCCTTTGGATGGATGTACTGCTGCCGGCTCCTACAACCTTGGGCCCACTGCAATAGTGCTGCATCACATTTTGAGGGCGAATGTAGGAGTTAATGACGCATCAGTTGCTGCTGCCGGTGCTTGTGCCGGTGGTGTCCACAGGTCCAGCAATGGGGGAGGTGACTGGACGCCCCCAGGCTCCTCCTGCTGCCTCAACAGCCCTCTGGGCAGCACCCTGGAGCTGGACACCCTGCAGCTGCCGCCCAATGTCCTGCTGTCAGCAGCAGGCACACCCGCAGCATCAGACGCGGGGCTGGGCCCTGCAGCCCAGCAGCAGCAGCAGCAGGGGCCCAGGGGCTGGTCTGCTGTGTGCCTGACAACAGACGGCTCCCAGGTCACCCGCAGCAGCAGCCTGGGGCCAGGGCCGAGCCTGCCGCTAGGGCTTACCCCCCGCAGCAACAGCCTTGGGGCTGTGGGCATCGAGGTCGTGTATGCAGGCAGCAGCGCGGCGGGTGGCAGGAGCAGCAGCATCCACCAGCACACCAGCAGCAGGCTGTCCCAGACCAGCTTGCAGCAGCTGGGGGAGCACCATGGGGATGCAGCCCTGCTCAGCGGCGCAGGCAGTCCAGTGCTGGCTGTGTCGCCACAGCCGCCTGGCGGCATGCTGCCCCCAACTCTGGGCAGCTCAACTGCGGGCGCCGCAGGTGGCCGCGCAAGCAGCGCCATGACGAGCCCAGTGGCTGTTGGCGGTGGCCCTGAGGGCTACAGCAGCAGCAGCGGGGTGGCATGGCAGCCAGTGCTGCCACGCAAGGCATCCCTTGCTGCTGCTGCTGCTGCCGGTGGTGCTGCTGGGGCCAGTGCTGATGCAGCAGCTGCCGCACCTGGGGGCCTGAATGTTGTGCCGGCGTCAACAGCTCTAAGCAGCGGGCACAAGCGGACGGGTTCGGGGCTGTTCAGGTGGCTGTCAAAGGCTGCGGAGGGCAGCAGCAGCAACGGGAGCCTCCAGTGACGCGCAGACAGGGAGCCGTTGAGTGTCTGCTGGTCTTTTGTCTGCTGAAGTCGTGCTGTAGCGTTCTGCAGCAGAGTACTACAGCGGCTGAGTGCTGGATTGTGCAACAGGCAGGGGATGGGATGCAGGAGGAGCAGGCAGGTTATGTTTTGGTGTGAGGGTATCTACGAGGAGTTGCAAAGTGCTGCAGCTGCATCTGTGAATTGCGTGGTGCACATAGGCTGAGTGGCACAGGCTGTCCCTACTAGTGCAGGTTGGGCGCTGATCTGTCGCGTTGTTTGTGCATGCGTTGTGGGTATGACTCCTGCATCAATGTCTTCTTCAGGCTGGCTGCATCAATCGTGCGGAAACACTCGTGGGAGGGCGAGCATGTCGCAGATGTCAGACGTGCATGTGTTCATGACTTTTCAGGCGTTGTGTGCTGCCTCCACTTGAGGTGATTGCAACTGGCAGCCCTTGATGGCGTGTGCTGAAGTGGCTGAGGAGGCATTTGGTTGGGCAAAGGTGCCTGGTGGTGCTGCTGCTGGTGTGCATGCACATCAATGTTGTATGCAGGCAGGCTCCCTTTGGTGGTGTTTGGCTGTTTCCCTGTTGGCCCGCATCAAAGTATCGCCAGTTGTCTGCACATGGGACCATCCTCAGGTACAACACATACAGAGAATGCACAGGAACCGAGTGTACCCAAACAGGGCAGTCGGGGACGCACCAGGACATTCCATACGGGGCGCGAACATCAGTACAAGGCTGCTGAGGCTTCGGGCTGTGCCGTTGATTCAGGAAGGGCCCTAGTCAGTTACAAGAATTTCCAGGATCACACCCCTGTCGCTTGAGAAAGAAAACCTACGGCTGATTGGCAAACACCCCCCACCCCCCCACCCCCAGGCAACGAACAAAGTGCTCACAGCAGCCTGTTTCTTGACATGACTGATTCAGTCCTGGTGTTGATGCTGGCTGAAGCTCTGCTGCTGCAGCTGTTGCGCAAGCTGCGGGTCATCAGACACAATGTCAGCCAGCAAGGCTGCAAGACCAGTAGGCTGACCAGACACACCAATAGGCCCCTGCTGCTGCTGCTGCTGCTGCTGTTGGGATTGAGCCGCCTGGGGTGCTTGCCGGCGGCCTGCACTTGGCTGCACTTGTGGCACGGGCTGCTGCCGCTGCTGTGCTGGCCTAGGAGCTTGGCTGCTGCTGCTGCCAGCCGCTGCGCGGCGCCCTGTTGCGCTGCTGCTGCCACCAGCCCTTGCCGCTGCTGCTGCTGCTGCTGGTGTCCAGCTGCTCACCTCCGCATAGGCAGACGCTGAGGCTGAGCTGGTTTCAGGTGACAGCAGCTCCCCAAAGCTTGGCCCTGCAGAGCGAGTCTCGGCAGCGGCACGCAGTGCTGACGTGCTGGCAGTGGCATGCAGGCTTGAGGCCCCCACACCACCTGCACTGGCCCCAGCTGCTCCACCACAGGGCAACAGCCCCCTGCCTCGTCCCACCGCTGCCCCTGCTGCCGCAGGTCCTCCTGCTGCTGCTGCTGGTGGCGCTGCTGCTCCAGCTGCTGCTGTCCACCCTGCCTGCAACGGCCGTCTAGCTGGGCGCGGCCTGCCATGGCCGCCGAAACTGCTGGTGGCAGTGCTGGGGGCAGAACTCAGTGAGCCGAGCGAAGCACCGGCCAGCAGCTCAGCTGTGTCACCAGAGGTACTTGACACCAGGGATGTGGCAGTGGACTCTGGGGACAGCAGGCCACCCAATGGGCCTGCTGGTGCACCTGGGCCCTGCCTTGACCACTGCTGGGGTGTGTGGGAGTCCCCACCACCAACAACGGGACCCCGTGCACCCGCCCTGCTCCCGCCAGTGGGGCTTGGAAGGCCTCTGGATCCATGAGCTGCTGTTGGTGCCCATGCTGCTGCTGCTGCTGGTGCGGCGGCAGCTTGGGGCTCTGGCTGTTGCCGCCTGGATGCGGCATCCTGGTCAGGCAATACAATGCCCCTGCCTGTACCGCCTGTACCGCCTGTACTGCCGGTAGTGCCAGTAGCAGCAGCAGAAGGCGACATCATGCCAGCCAGCACAGACTGCACGTAGCGTTGAGTGCTGCTGTCCGTTGGTGTGTCGCTGCCGTCACCACTGAAGCTCAAGCTGCTGCCCAAGCCAGCTGCGGCACTTGCGCCCTGCGCACTGCTGCTGCCGCCGCCGCCAACACCACTGCTGCCTGCACCGCCGCCCCTGCCGGCCCCAGCTGAAGCATCAGAAGCAGCAGCGCCTGTGGCAGGGGTGCGCTCTGCACCCCATGGGCCCCTGACATGTTGTTGAGCTGCAGGCTCAGCAGGACGCACTTGACCCCCAGGGCCCCTGGGGTTGATGCCTCCTGTCCCTCTTGCACCGTGTGAGCCTCCTGCTGCTTGCCCAGCCCCTGCCCCCGCTGCTAACGAGGCAATGGTGGAGTCAATGTGCAGCATCAGGCTGGACACGACCTCAGAGAAGCTGTCACTGCTGACGAGGACATTTGCCCCACCACTGCTGCTGCT
>QAXK01005710.1:0-14591 GCA_004335735.1 Chlorella sp. KRBP
GCGGCGACAGCAGCAGCGGCAGCAGTGTCGGGGCCCCTGCCACACCTCGGGCCGGGGCTGTTGTGATGGCTGCACAGGGTGTGGTGCATGTTGCATCAGCCCCTGCCAGCACAGCCTCACAAGCTGTCAGCGGTGGGGTGTTGACTGCCGCCGGTGGGGTTGTGGGTGCTGCTGGCAGCGCTGGTCCCACCGAGGCCACAGGGCCAGCTACAGCCCCAACCAGCAGTAGCAGTGAAGCTGCAGGCAGTACAAGTGGCGGTACAGGTGGCAGTGCTGATGGCAGCGTCCCAGCTGCTGCTGTGGTTCAGCCGCTGCCGAAGACTCCTACGCTTGAAGAGCACGAGGCAGCAGCAGCTGCAGCTGCCAATGCTGCGGCACACGTCGAGTCAGAGTCCACAGCTCAGGTGCAGCAGCATCAAGAGCAGCAGCAGCAAGCGCCGCCGCATCAGCAGCAGCAGCAGCAGCAGCAGGCTGACAAGGGTGCGGGCCACAGCAGCGACAGCGATGCAGGAGGCACAACAGCTGCCACACCTGGTGCTGAGCCTGCAGGCGCTCCTCAACAGCAGCAGCAGCATGCAGGCGACACCACAGCACCACCAACGACAGCAGCCGAGCCTGATGCCATGCCTCCCCAAGCGACAGCAGCAATGCCAGTGACAGCAGCAAGCAGCCCCCGTGACTCTGTCAGCCCCAGCGCGCACAGCAGCACTGGAGGCGGCGGTGGTTTGAGCGACAGCAGCAGTGGCAGCGGGACTGAGCTTCCTGTTGCAACACAGCCTGCCAACATTGCTGCGCCTGGCAGAGAGTCTGTCCTGTCTGCTACTGAAGCAAGCAAGGTCAAAGACATCATAGGGCACTTGACAGCAGCACTGGCGTCAGGCGGCAGTGCAGCAGGCGGTACATCCGGCGGCACTGCCGGCACCGGCAGTACAGCCGGCCAAAGCAGTACAGCAACAGCTGCCAACATCACGCAGCTCGCAGCAGCCATCCATGATGCAGTCACTTGGACGGAGGCGTCCAAGTCTGCTGTGTTGGGCCTCATTGTCAAAGATCTGGGGCAGACAGACCCAAAAGTTGCGCAGCGCGTGATGGGCATAGTGCAGGAGGTGGGCACGACAGAGACGCAGGCAGACCGGCAAGCAGAGGAGCAGAACGCGGCAGCAGCCGCAGCAGCTGCACTGGGCGCAGCTGTCATCACACAGGACCGTGCCAAGCAGCAGCAGCAGCAGCAGCAGGCAGCTGGTGATGCGCAAGGGGCATCTCCCCTCCCTCCTGCCCTGTCGCAGCTGCAGCAGCAGCCCGAACAGCAGCAGCAGGTGCAGGACCCAGGAGCAGCCAACACGGCGGTAGCGGGGCCTGTTGTTGCAGTCACAGCAGATGGGAAGCTGCACCAGCAGTCGCAGGGCGCATCCGGCATTGAAGGTCCTGTTGTTGCTGTTTCTGCAGATGGCAAGCTACAGCAGCAGCAGCAGCAGCGGGATCCATCTGTCGCGGGATCAGTTACTGCTGGCCCTGTTGCTGTTGCTGCCGACGGCAAGCTAGAGCAGCAGCCACAAGGCACAGCTGCTACTAAAGGCCCTGTTGCTGCTGCTGCTGCTGCCAGTGGTACACCTGGTGCTGCTGCAGTTGCTGGTGGTGCTCATGAGACTGTCAGTGGGTCTGCCAGTGCTGGTGGTGCTACCAGCCCTGCAAGTACAGTCAACTCAGATCCAGGGCCAACGGTCAAGCCTGAGGGGTCGACAGAGCCTGCAGCTGGTAGTGCAGCTTGAGCACGCGTGCCGCTGTCAGGTGGTTGCTCTGTGCGGCACAGGGGTGCAGATTTGCTGCCTGGCACCCTGTGTGTGTCTGATAGGCCTACCCTAGTGTAACATGGGGGTGATGGTGTGTCTCTGACTGTCAAGGGACGCCTGGTGCTTTCCAAAAGGTGACTTTGTCATGGGGCTCGATCTTGGCCCCATTTTCGTTAACCAGCTGCTGAGTCCTCTGACTGCCATCTGCTTGCTCTCCGTAAATATGTGTGTTGAGGCATCCGCTGAGCATGGCCTGACCCATTCGTGGTGGGCGCTTTGGCGTGTGCTGTGACAGGAGATTTGCTGCATGGTCCATTCGTGGTGGGCGCTTTGCCCTTTGCTGTGTGTTGTGCACAGCCCCCAGCTGGGCCCTGTCCTGTGCTGCAATGCGTCAGCTTGGGACTGCGTTGTTGCACCTACCAAGATTGGCACTGCCAATGGCGGCAGGCACGTTGTCCTGCAGGCACTGGCCTGGGTGTGTGGGTGTGTGCTCCCTCTGCGTGTCTTCTGGGAACATCACACCCCTGGGAGTGTTTGTGCCAGCTCTCCCAGTGTGTTGACTGGGCGTGCGCTGCATGCACGTGTCTTCTCGCAATGTTTGCACTCAGCAGCTGTCTGTGTGGGGTAGCGAACATGCTCTAGGTATGTGCTGGGAGGTTTTGCACTAGTGGTCCATCTACTGGACTTGTATGTCATGCCTGTGCCAGGTTTTAGGAGATGCAAGGTCATTCTTCCACAGCTGCAGGGCACAGATTGGGATTGTCTGTGGTCTCATATGTTGCTTGTGAAGGTCGACACCGACATTGTGTAGAACATTCCGCTTCCTAATCATGACGCTGTACACCAGGGTTTTTACAAGGGGCAGCAATGCCTGCCAGGTGCTTTGTTAGATCCTTGCAAGGGCCAAGTTGCCTCCTTCTTGGGAAGGGGTGCTGCAGATGTCTGTAATGTCTTTGCTGCAAGGCTTCTGCACATGTGATGCGCACGGCAAAGCTATAGGATCAGGGGCGCCCTCCTTGGCTTGCTGTTGCTGCTGCGGCCGCTGCTGCTGCTGCTGTGCATCCATGCCTGCCAGGTCGCACCGACAACTTCACACACGTTACAGCGGCAGCCGCACACCAGCCATTGCTGACGTCACGACCGTAGCCACTGGCAGTGGTGTGTGCTGTGTGCCACAACACTGCCGCGACATCAACAGTCCAACACAAACAGCTGCCACAGTGGTGTTCAACTCCAGCGGCATGCAGGCAACTCGTTGGCTGGCCGTCGTGACAAAAGCACACAGGCTGTGAATCACCATCATGGGGCACGCATGCGTGGTCATCTTGCTGCAGCGGCTGCTGGAACAGATAAGAACAGGCTAAGCCTATAGCTATAGCCGACAGGGACATCAATTTTTGAATGTAGCAGCATGCGACACTGTGAGCAATCGGCTTGAGGCGTGCAATGTTTGCCATGTATACCACTTGCCTTGCAAGCAAAGGTTGGTGGTGGAGGTTGGTGTGTGGTAAAGCAAACAATGACTGCAACTGCTGTAGCTGCACAATGTGCCAACGCTATGCACCTGGGACGCTGCCCCACCCCTCAGCAACTGCAACACCAACACAAACCTTCCAAAGTGCACCTCATGTTCTGATCGAAACTCAGCACCCCGACAACACCAACGCATACCACAATCCACACAGACCACCAAAACAGGCGGTCATCAGCCCCTGGCGGGCACTTCTGGAGTCCCAGTTTGACATGTTGTGAACACAACAGTTGTATGACACTTCTCTGCCCAGTCATCCACCCAGCTATCTTTCCATTCAACTGACACATGTGCACTGTGGCTTGAACCAACCAATTGCAAGTATCCACCCTGCTAACACCTGGATGCATCCAATCCAGATGCTCAGTGACTCAACATGAGTCAACATCTACAACTGGATGGCCAGGGCTTGTGTAGGCAGTGCACAAGGACATGTGCATGTTCATGGCTCATAATCATGTGCATGTGCATGGACACCCATCGTGGGTCCTAACAGCAAGGGCGCATCCGACCAGCTACACACAAACATGTGTCATCATGGCAGTGACTGTCACATCCAAAAGAAACAACTGCGGGGCAAAGTAGTGAAGGTTGGCAGATGTGCCTGTACTGACAGCAGCGTGTGGCTACCTGTGTGGCAGGCAGCTGCGCATGCACATATGCATTCCGTCACCAGCCCGGAACGTAACGAGGCCAAACCGTAACTTTGCACAGGACTCAGCATGCACTGCAATCTGAGCCACATGCCTCACTGAGACTTTCACAAGTGTGCGCATGGGGCAGCGGTCTCAATCCAACCCCAATGTGGGCTATGAGAGTGCCCCGCATCATTCCTACCCCCTGTCTAGGTGGGAAGTGCATCAGTCGCTGGAACACAGACGGCCCCCACTCGCACAAAAGTCCAACACTGGCCAATGATGCACTTCAGTCCACTCTGTTCGAATCTGTCCAAACACCATGTTTGCATGTTCACCACCCAAGGAAGTGGAGGCCGTCCACGGTGTGCCCAAAGTGCAAATGCACCATGGTGGCCACCCAGATTGTGCCGGCTGTCAAGTGTACCCCAGCACATCGCCTGCATTGCATTTACCGCAGCCACACAGTCACATCTGCCACTCATCACAATATTGTTGCAAGTTCTGCACCTCCAGCTCATGACCATTCTGACCTGCCGATTCTTGGTGTTCCCCACCCATGCACAGCAGATTCCTCCAAACCACGCACCATTGGAGACTCGTACTAGTATATGCACGCCCGGGCGGGACCATAACATCAAGGCAAATACAAAAATTGATAACTGGACTCTTGCCCCTTACCCACCCTGCCCACACTATGGGTAGGGCATACCCAACACAGCAGTGTGCCACACACCTCCTGCTGCACTGGCTGCAACCCCTGATATGTAATTAACTCCGCTGCGGGCCACGATGCTGTGCACCTTTCAGCCAATAAAAGTACAACCAGTACAATCAGTACAATCAGTACAACCAGATGTGTGCTCACTCTCACTAGTGAGTACTCACATCAACACGCCGCAGGACCTCGGGCCGTAGCACGGGCAACGCAACCACACGCCCTACTGCTCCGAGTCGTCCCAGTACTTGATCTGTGGGCGCTCTGCGAGCGCCACAACCTCCAACAGGAACGGCCCGGGGCGTGAAAACATGACTGACAGGCCCTCCAGCAGCTCCTGCTTGGTCCAGGCAGTGACTGAGGGCACCCCGTACGCATCTGCAAGCTTGCTGAAGTGGGGGTAGGGCCTGTTGGGGTGGTCTGGGTCGCCCAGAAAGGTGAACACATCCAGGGAGTCAAATGACTCCTCCTCCAGCTGTGATGTTTGACACACACGTGCAACAGCAGCAAGAGTGTCAGCAGACGCCACGCCTGTCAAACATTGCAGCGGCTGCAATGTTTGACCCACATGCGCAACAGCAACAAGAGTGTCAGCAGAAGCATGGCTGCAGCTGGTGGGCCAATCAGCTGCAAGGGTGCAGGTATGTGCAACAGCAGCGACGTGTCCGCAGGGACTCCACCCGCCCCAGTGTGGGGTTGAGGCTGCTCAGCAATGCCATGCAGGCGATACACTCACTGTGGAGTGCAACAGTGTGGCCACATGATGTGCTTGTGCAGTCACATGCTTGGTGTTGTCACAAAAGGGTATGCAGCAGTGGCCAGTGCACTGCATGCCAACTGGGCTGAGTCAGCCTCATGAGTCAGCAGCTGGCAGGGAGTCTTATTTTGCCGCCCACCTGTTCCACCAGCTGCAGCCTGTTATTGACTGTCACAATGACCTTCACATTCAACTTGTAGGCCTTGGCCATCATCAGCTCCTGCAAGCAAGGTTGAACCCCATCCAAGGTCGTGGCATCAACTTATCTCTGTTGCTGCCTCAGAACAAGTACTTTACTGACAACAGAACCAGGCAAAATGCACATGTCCAAGGTTACCTGCATGCATGCACGATGAATCCAGGCTGAACCCCCAAAGGCCGAGGAGTCTTAGTCCAATGAAGAGATACAGCACTTGTCAAGGCCAACGCTGCGCCCCTGCCCCCGTCCCCACCAACCTGGCTTGTCATTGCAAAGCCCCCGTCTCCTGCAACCGCCAGGCAGGTGCTGCTGGGGTTGGCCATGGCAGCGCCGATGGCTGAAGGCAGCCCACAGCCCATGCTGGCCAGCCCACCCTGCAACTCATTGAAGCACAGGCGGAAAGTGGTGTCTGCACTTGGCAACTCGATGATAACTGAGATGCCATAGTCAGCTAGTAATCACAAGAGCTACGTCGCATACTGGCACGTGGGTGCATTGTACGGTGACAGGCAGGTCGTCGTGTCAAGTCCTCAAATGGCGGCTGCAGGCACATGAGTTCAAGACCACACCTCACAGAGCCACTGTCGTGTGTGGTGCAGCCACAGGCACTGTATCTACACAAAGTATGCCAGCAGACACTCGTGACTGCCCACGTCAGATCTGACTCTAGAGCACATATATCAACTGACTAGAGTTCACAAGATTCAGGCTTTTGCGAGATAACACAGACTTGTGCACTCACCTCACAGAGCCACTGCCGTGGGTGGTGCAGCCGCAGGTACTGTGCCAGAAGGCACTGGTGGCTGCCCACATCAGAGCACACAATGGGCTGCAGGCCATGTGCACTCAGGTAGCTGTCCAACAGGTGCACCTGGGTGTAAACAGAAACACCATGGGCGCAAGACTGGCCACGTCACAATGTCTGAATGAAAAAGGTTGAGTGATGCATGCGCGCGCCTGACTGACATCCGGAAGTGAACTGCTGTTCTAAGCAGAGCTTTCGCAGGTGCCACACCCCAAGTGATGCTGGCCTTGCATTGCCGATACACAGGCCTGCGACAAGGACATGACTGTGTTCATGCGTGCGTGCGTTCGCAGTCACGACTCGGTCGAGGCACCAGTCGCGCTCACCATCTCGCGCGTCGTCAGCTCGCTTTTGGCCGACAGCACCGGCATCAAACCCTTCCAGCGGCGAACCTTCATATCTGACATCTCCTTAGCCCAGTCAGCATACGTGAATTCGCCGGCAGTGAAGTCAGCCACAGACACCATTGACACAGCCCTCAGGGACAGGGCCCGCAGCCCAGCATCTGCTGCTGCCAGACCATCTGCTGCTGCTACTTCAGTGCCACCTGCTGTGCTGCAGCTGCAGGTGCCATTTGCGAAGGGAGAGGGTGTCCCGTTGGCAAGGCCGGCAGCTGGGGGCCCGGCCTTGCCTTCATCTGCGGTCGCCTGCTTGCGCTGCTGTGCTGTGTCCCGCAGCGTTGCGAGGTCGTCTTCATCCACAGCAAATGCCTCATACTCGTCCAGCTCATCGATTGCACTTGCGCCCAGTGCTGCACCGAGGCCGCTGATGGGCACTGCAGGGAGAGTGGGAGCCAAAAAAAGTGGGCGAACACTGTGTGAGTCGTGTGGGGCGGTGCTTTGCGTGTGCGCAATGCATGTCTATGTCGATGCCACTGCTTGTTGCCGTTGCATGTGCCAAGCACTAACAGACCTGCCGGGATATGACGTTGACAGTGCCCTTGTCATTCCATTTGCAGGAGGCTCACTGCAGTACAGGTACTGCAATATGCCGACAACACCCCCTCCCCTCACACACACATCTGAGTGCCACCACTGCCATGGCAGTACATAGACCCCAGAGGTACTGCCAGGACGTATGTACACTATGCAGCTGCACCAGCGCACACCTGACAGCGTTCTTGCCCTCTCCTCCAGCAGGCCATACAGGTGCTGCAGCAGCACACCCACAAAGTCCCCCACATCTGCAACCACCCCCACACTGATGGGGTTCTTGGGGGAACCTGACATTAAGGGCTGGGGCCTGATGTCCACGTGGACCACCTTGCGGGGGGCCTGCAGTACAGCGGGGGCAGTACAGAGTTGGGGGCAGTACATCGATTGCAACATGATTGAGCAGTACCAGAGAGACGGATGTCCACGTGCACCACCTTGCGGGGGGCCTGCAGTACATCAAGGGCAGAAAGGGGGGATGCAGTGCGGAGGTTGAGGTGCAGTACATCAGAGGCAGGACAGTTGGATGGCAGTACGGTGGTACTGCATGCGCGCATGCAGGAAAGCAGCACCCCGAAAGAAATGCAAGGTGCGTACCTGCCACAGCTCAAACGACTTGCATGCCGCTCGCTCGTCGAAGCGGCAGCCCAGTGCCAGCACCAGGTCACACTGTCCCACTGCTGTGTTTGCTGTGAACAGGCCATGCACCCCGATGGGGCCCAGGCACAGGGGGTTGTCGTCACTGATGCAGCCCTGCACACAGAACAGACACATCAACAACATTCTTGGGTGCTGTGCTCTCTGCTATCATGCCCTCTCATGGATTGTGTCCGGCGTAGAGCAGCGGGTGGTCGTCGCTGAAACAGAACAGCACACTTGCAGCACAGAACAGCAGCACACACCAGCATCCCGACTAGCTTTGACACTCACACATCACACCAAAGCTGTTTCAAATGGTTATGCACAGGTGTTGTGCCTGGATGGGGCCCAGTCACAGGGCGTGGTCATAGCTGTGTCACGGTGCCATGCACGCCCCTTGTGTCCATGTTCATGGCACCCTTGACCAAGTTCATGGCCCCTCTCACCTTGCCCATGAACGTGTACACCACAGGCACACCCAGCACCTCCACCAGCTCATTGAGCAGTGCGTCATCACACCCCACGCAGCCGCCGCCCAGCAGCAGCAGCGGCCGCTGCGCTGCCCTGATGCTGCGCATCACCTCCTGCATCACAGCCCTACTGATGGGGTTTGGCGTGTGGCTCCTAAACCCTGCGGGCTCTGGGGCTAGCCAGCCCCCAAAGTGGCTCCCTAGGGGACTAGTCACAGCACCACCACCACCATCACCACGTCCACCTGCTGCGCCGCCGGCAGCACCAGCTGCTGCAGCAGCAGCAGAGGAAGTGTGGGCAGCTGCGGCAGGGGGTGCAGTGGCCTGGGTGCCTGTTGCAATGTGCTGGGGCCTGTGTGGCAGGGTGACAAGCAGTGCCTGAATGTCCTCAGGTATGTCCACCAGGACAGGGCCGTTGACACCCTCGACTGCCAACTTGCAGGCAGACACAACGACCTCGTACGCCTGTAGCACAACACAGATAAACACAGCCAATCGTGGCGAAAGCAGTGTCAGGTGAATGCAGTGTCAGGTCACTCTGTCTCAGCGCAACCACACGCAGCGAGTTGTGGTGAATGCAGTGGCAGGTCACTCTGCACAAGCAGCGGATAGCATACTGCAGGCAGGCACTCATTCTGGCAGCTTGGGTACTGGGCGGCCTACGCATGCGCAGACCCAGCTAGCAATGTCTCCAGAGAGCCGCCATACAGTCAAGGACCACATGCCAAAGCATTCAACCCACCTTGTGACACAGCCTCATGTATGACAGACACCACAAAGCCTCATGTATAGTACAGTGCATGACACCACGCAACCAGCACACGCCTATGGCAAGGCCTGGCGCACCTCTGCTGCTGACGTGACAGCGAAGGCGCCCTTGGTGATGGGCCTGTAGATCTCTGTGGTGGGGACCTCCTGGAAGGCAGCTGTGCCTGACTTGAACGTGGGGACCTGGGGGGAGTGCAGTGACATGTGTTGTGGATGAGCAACGTGAAACACATGATGAGAAAGGTGGCAGAGGGTGTAGATGGATCTGTGCTGAAGAAAACTCTCCTGGAAGGCGGCTGTAACAGACCTCAGGGTAGAAGCCTGGGCAGTGTGTAGTGCAGTCAAACGTACGTAAGCATGTAGGTTGTCGCTGATGAAAATACACGGTACAAAGAGTACGGACGCAAGGTAAAGAGGCAAGGCGTGAAGAGACCGCCCGTGTCACCTTGCTCAGCAGCTAGTGAGCAACAATGCAGCCATACGAGCGAGCTGGCATGAGGACACAACCCAACCATACCTGGCTTGTGAGGACGATCATGGGGACGCCGTCCCTCCAGGCGCTGGCAATGCCTGTGCACAGGTTGGTGGCACCTGGCCCACTGGTGGTCACCACAGCACACAGGCGCTCACCCTGCGACTTGTTGTAGCCCTCAGCTGCGTGCACAATGCAGCAGCAGAGGACATTTGTGTGTGTGGCATGTGCGGTCGTCAAGAGAGAGAGAGAGAGAGAGAGAGCACATGCAGTGAGGCGAGGCTTTAACAAGTTGAATGGACGGTGCCGTTGTGAGGTGTTGGTTACCCCAGAGCAGTCTTTTGGCTATGCAGGGCACATGCAGTGAGATGGTGCAATGCCGGCTGTGTGGACAAGCGCAGTGAACAAGTTGTGTGAACAAGCCGAGGGAAAGCGCCGTCAAAACAAGTTCACTTGGGGCTGGATTCCTGTGCTTCAATATGTCAGGCTGCATCTGACCTTCAAAGGCTCCAGCATGCTCGTTCCTGCACAGCCAGCCCTTGACGCCATAGTTGTTGTTGTCAATCACCTGCCAGCCAGGGGGCACGCACAACAGCCAGGTCAGGCGGGCATGTACTGGAGATACACAGCTGCTTGGCCAGCAACAGGGACAAGTGCTTGTTGCACACACACCCAATACATGCACCGGAAATTGCATACAGCACATTGAATCGCGCTGAGGATGCTGAGTTTTGTGTGGTGCACACCAGGGTGGACACAGGCATACCTGGGAGTGCTCCCACATGTGAACCTACAGGCAGTTATTCCCTGGGGGTCTACTCCCAGGTGTATCGTGCCGATCATAGCTGAGCTCGTAGAGCGGGAGACTGGTGTAGTATTCATAGGGAAGTGTAGATGCAGGCTGCAAGCGTGTCGGTGTGTTGGGCAAGCCTCTGTGGCCTACCTTGAGCAGCTCAATACACTTTGCACCAGGGTACACGATTGCGTCACGCACTCCACAGTCAGCCAATGCCTTCACCACCACCTGCACATGGACCAGAGGGGGGTGGGGGGATGTGCTGACACTAGTGCACACGAGCCAGATCTGAGGGGTGTGGTATGCCCAGAGCCAGAAACGAGGGCCGGTTTGTGTTACGGCTGTGCACAACATGTGTTGCGGCTGATGCTGCTGTTGCCTGTCCACCGCCAAGTCATGTTCAAGGGTCTCTCAAAAGGCTGTCTGCCAGAACAGAACCTTCCTGTGACGTTTGGCACTGCCTTCTGCCTGGCGACAAAAGGTCCTAGTCATGGACAGCAATCGAGCACTGCCTGTCGCCCACCCTTTCCTCCCAAGTTGCACATTCAACCCTCACCTGCGCCACTGTGACGTCTGGCACTGCCTGCTGCCTGCCAAAGGTCCCGGCCCTGAACCGTGCATAGCGGGGGTCCCTTGACGTGAAGCTGGAGGGGGTTCGGCTCACGGGGGCCATCTGGTAGGTTGTGCCCCGCTCAGGGGTGGCTGGCAGCAGCTGGCGGGCAACCACGGGGTCTGCAGCAGCGCATTGAGTCGGTGTTGATTCAAGCTGAAAGGTGCACTACACCCCGTTCTAGACGCAGGCAGCTGACACAGCAGCTCCAGTGTGGTGACACGGGAATTGCAATCAAGGGATGCAAGGGGGGTCAGCAGCCTCAACGTGTTGACACGGGAAGCGTCAACACATGTGTGTGATGTCGTTCCAGCAGGTTCTATGGTTCACCTGCTTCCGAATCAGGGCATGTCATATCACACGGTCAGGTGAAACCAACTGCCTAATCCAAGAGGCAACAAAGTGGTCCTCAGTCATGAGCAGTGATCACCTGTTGCGCGGATGAAGGTGCAGTCCTTGCTGTACAGTATGAGCATCAGGCACCCCTCAGCCTTGTCTGTGTAGACCTGGTGGATGCTGCCAGGGGTGTTGAGGGACACGTCACCTGGCCCAAACGCCCTGCAGCAAACAGGCAGGCAGGCAGGGGGAAAATGGCACACATGACACACATTGCACACATGTCCCACATTGCACATATGGCACACATGACTCCCATGGCACACGTGACAACCTTACATGGGCATGTGACACATCACCTGGCGCCAGAATATACAAAGTACGTAACATTACGTAATGACCAGCTCAGCAGCATGGCCTGCCCACGCACCTCTCCACCATCTTCGCGTGGCCGCTGTCAAGCCAATCCACCTCCAGTGCCGTCTGCTGCTCCAGTGGGATTGTGTCGTTGCTGACGGCCTTCTCCCTCATCAGCCCCCCTAGGATCAGGACCACCTCTAAGTTCTTGTGGGCATGCAGGGGCAGCACTGTGCCTGCTGGGATGTCCAGCAGGCACCAGCAGAGCTGCTGGCCGCAGCTGGCGCCATCTGGGGTTACGGCCTCAAAGGCCGCGTCAAAGTCTGGTGTGCGTGCCTTCTGGAAGGCATTGTGGAAGTCGGCCTGTGCGTAAGGTGTTACACAAAGGATGTGTGTTGACATAGCAGCTGTAGTGGGGTGAATGCAGATGTGTGTGGAATCATGCTTGACATGCTTCCCTCCAGCAGGCACCAGCATATGCTTCGTGAGTTTTATGCAGCCACCCAGTCTGCGGCCACAGGGCTGATGTGCAGTTGGGTTGTCAGCCGAGTAACGCCGACATATTGCAGGAAATTGCGTGGCCTGCTCACCGGATTGAAGTGCAGGCCCGGGCAGTAGGCGTTCAGCAGCCCTTGGATGTAGCTTGTGGGTGGGAACACAGCCTTTTTGAAGGCCTGACCTCCATACACCGACGTCTTCTGGCCGTTGGGCATCAGCTTGGCTTTGCCGTTCATGTTGATCCTGCTTGCCACGACAGAGTATGCGTGCCCGATGCATTGCTTGGGGTGAGTACTTTCGTAACGATACAGGGTGTGTACCTTTGTGGCTTTCGTGACTAGCTAGGAAACATGCAGGGCTGGGTTCTTGCTTGGTGGCTGTTGTTTTGGCTTGAAAACCCAAGAGAAGAAGCATGTTTTGTACTGCGTAAAATAATCATCTCAGAATATATCCTCTGGTAGGCCCCTCGGTGTTGTCAAGCTGCGGGCAGCAGCATATCCAGTCAACTCACCAGCAGCACTCCGGCACAGTCCTTCACACGGTATGATCTGAAGAGATGGTGTCTTCTACAATTCTTCAACGTCTTTAAGATTGTCAAAACATGAATATGCAGCTTTGACTCTGCCACAGCAGGCAACGCGAAAGTCTCGTGAAAAGTTTACGACACCGGTTGTCGGAAGGTTCCGTCAGCGTGTTTGCCGGTAAACAGTCTCTGAAAACATGTCTCGAGTTATATTTATCTGATCAGCAGTATATGAGTGGTACATACAAGCCGTGACGAAGGTACAGCAAATCGGAGGCGTCACCCCTGTCACACAGTCAGTCACACAATTTGTTCACTGCTTGCTTCTGTATTCAGGGGTGCATTCTGGGAAACAGCATCAACCAAGCAGTAATAAGACATGTTTTTACAATTATTGCGTGTAGCAACGATCATACCTACATCATTGGCAGCCCCGGAATCCTGAGTGATCACCTGAAGGACTGGCGTGTGTCAACAGTACGTTTGAGGCCTCCTTGAGTCACAAAAGTAGGAGAGACGTTGAACAGGATGCATACCATCAGCGTCCCTAGTAATGTGTATAACAGGCTGAGTGAGTACGCCACTTCAGTTGGCAGGCCCCTGGAGCAAGTAGCACAGGATGCACTCTCCAGGTCAGCTGCATTGTCACTTCTGCTGCTGCCTGGCTATGCTATTGCTGGCTATCAATACACGCTGCATCATGCATCAATGCTGCTGCTGCATAGCACAGCAGTTTATTCGTGCATCACCAACATCCACTGCGTAGTACACTGTGCATCAAGCATCAATGCTCCCTGCACAGGCTGGTTGGCAAGGTGGGCACCATGCCAGCTGATAAATAACCCTAGGCTGCATTGCGATGCCCCTTGGCGGACTACTGCACACCTGCAAGCGCCCGACATCCAGCAGCTCAGCTAGTTGCATCCAATGCACGCCCAACCTGATGGCCTCAATTGCTGGTACACAGAGGGAACGGCAGGCCCCTGGTTGGACGCACCCCTGCAACAATCAAAATGCCACCGGCTGTTGTGTGTCATTCCATGCAATGCAAGCATCGTGTTGACGTGTTGGTCAATGCAATTGCTGATGTGCTTCTCATGTTTGCAGGTACTTGGAGGACACCGAAGGCCCTTGGCTCGACTCATCCCTGCAGGAGCGCAGCACGTCCACACTGCGCAGGGACTTCCTGAGAGCACAGAGCCTCGTGCCGCTGTACATGGCAGGTAAGCCACGGATGGGGTGCTCGCCTGGTGTGAGGCGGTGTGGTCTGAGTCATGCTGTGGGTGCCCTGACACCAGTTGTTGGGTCAGA
The DNA here is from genome assembly GCA_004335735.1 of Chlorella sp. KRBP. Lineage (NCBI taxonomy): Eukaryota > Viridiplantae > Chlorophyta > Trebouxiophyceae > Chlorellales > Chlorellaceae > Chlorella > Chlorella sp. KRBP. The sequence goes on from QAXK01005710.1 coordinate 14,148, forward strand.
GGGTGTGGCATGCTCAACCTGTTTGCTGCTGCACTCTTGCTCAGCTGCACTGTGTGTTATGCGGCATTGCGTACTTTGCCATACATGCTACCGTGCAATATTTACATCTCATCATTGGTTGTGCTGTGTCTGCTGCATGCAGAGCCCATCATCAGTCTGGTGGATGGCCTGCTTGAGGGCGACCACAGTGTGAAGGACTGCCTGGCAAAGGGCAACTTTGGTGAGGACCACTGCTGCATACACAAGCAATTTTATAATGCATTTCCCCCCCTTTTTGTAATGCTGGTGTAGGCCCGCCATGGCACGCACTGGGGTGCTATCTGAGGTAGTTGTGCTCAGTCAGACGTGGGGTGGATATGGGCATACAGGGTCACCACGTGAGCACATTGACAACAGCAGGTAGTCAGATTCGCTCAAGCTGACGGCGTGCTGTGCTGTGCTGTG
>QAXK01005716.1:0-23590 GCA_004335735.1 Chlorella sp. KRBP
TCGAAGAAGCCCTGGATCTGGTCGGTGTGCAGGTCGACGCAGATGAGCCGGTCGGCGCCGGCGGTCTTGAACATGTCGGCGACGAGGCGGGCGCTGATGGGCTCGCGGCCGCGGTGCTTCTTGTCCTGGCGCGCGTAGCCGTAGAACGGCATGACCACGGTGATCCGCTTGGTGCTGGCCCGCTTGAGCGCGTCCACCATGAGCAGGTGCTCCATGATGTTCTCGTTGATCGGGCTGGTGTGGCTCTGGATGACGAAGGCGTCCGAGCCGCGCACCGACTCCTCGAAGCGCACGTAGATCTCGCCGTTCGCGAAGTCGTAGGCGCTCGTCGGGACGAGCTCGGTCCCCAGCTGCGCGGCGACCTCCTGGGCCAGCCCGGGGTTGGCGCGCCCCGAGAAGACCATGAGCTGCTTCTTCGGCCGCTTGCGGATGTTGGCCGAGGGGGGCCGGTTGCTGCTCACGGGGTGGGGTCCTCCGGGGTCGGGTCGGTGTCCGTGCTCTGCTCTGCGGCGCGGGCCCGCGCGGCGGCCTCCGCGGTCCGGGTGCCGGCGCGGGCGCGCTCGACCCATCCGTCGACGTTGCGCTGGCGCCCCCGCGCCACCGCGATCTGGCCGGGGGCGACGTCCTGGGTCAGGGCGCTGCCGGCGGCGACGTAGGCACCGTCGGCGACGTGCACGGGGCTGACGACGACCGTGTGCGACCCGACGAAGCTGTGCGCCCCCACGGTCGAGCGGTGCTTGGCGACGCCGTCGTAGTTCGCGAAGATCGTGCCGGCCCCGATGTTGGCGCCCTCGCCGATGGTGACGTCGCCGGCGTAGGTGAGGTGCGGGACCTTCGCCCCGTCGCCGATGTCGGCGTTCTTGGTCTCGACGAAGCCGCCGATCTTGCCGCGCGCCCCGAGCCGGGTCCCCGGCCGCAGGTACGAGTACGGCCCGACCGTGGCGCCGTCACCGATCACCGCGAAATTCGCGACCGCCCGCTGGACCTCGGCGCCGTCACCGACCTCGGTGTCGGTGAGGGTGACCTCGGGCCCGACGACCGCGCCCTCGCCGATGCTCGTCGCGCCGAGGAGCTGGGTCCCCGGGAGCACCGTGGTGTCACGGCCGATGGTGACGTCGACGTCGACCCACGTCGTGTCGGGGTCGACGATCGTGACGCCGGCGCGCATGTGCCGCTCGCAGACCCGACGGTTCAGCTCCTTGCCGAGGGCCGCCAGCTGGACGCGGTCGTTGACGCCCTCGGTCTGCCACGGGTCGTCGATGACGTGGGCGCTGACCGCCCGGCCGGACTCCCGGGCGATCTGCACGACGTCGGTGAGGTACTTCTCGCCCTGGGCGTTGTCGGTGCCGACCCGCGCCAGCGCCTCGCGCAGGAGGCCGGCCTCGAAGGCGTAGATGCCGGAGTTGATCTCGGTGAGGGCGCGCTCCTCGTCGGAGGCGTCCTTCTGCTCGACGATGCGGGCGACGTGCCCGTCGGCGTCGCGGACGATGCGGCCGTACCCCGTGGGGTCGGCGAGGTGGGCGGTCACGACGGACACCGCGCTGCCGGAGGCGGTGTGCGCCTCGGTGAGCGCGACGAGGGTCTCGCCGCTGAGCAGCGGGACGTCGCCGTAGGTGACGAGGACGGTGCCGGAGAGGTCGGCCGGCAGGACCTCGAGGCCGCACTCCACGGCGCGACCGGTGCCCTTGACCTCGTCCTGGTCGGCGATGACGAGCCCGTCGTCGAAGGCCGCGCAGAACTCGACGACGCGGTCCCGCTCGTGGCGGACGACGACCGAGACGTGCTCGGCCTGCGTGGCGCGGGCGGCGCGGACGGCGTGCCCTAGCAGGGTCGTGCCGCCGATGCGGTGGAGGACCTTGGGGGTCGAGGACTTCATCCGCGTCCCCTCGCCTGCGGCGAGGACGATGACGGCGGCCGGTCGGGTCGCGTTCACGCGCTGTGCTCCAGGTGAGGTCGGTGCCACGGGCCGGGCGCCATGCTACCGCCGGGTCGGGGCGCCCTCGCCCGCCAGGGTGGCCGGGGCCGTCGCCGCCGCGGCGAGCTGGGGCATCCGGCGCAGGGCGAGGGCCAGGACGCCGCAGACCCCCAGGAGGGCGGCCGCCAGCGTCGTGACGCCCGCCCAGCCGTGCGAGACCCACAGGTGGGCGGCGAGCGCGCCGAAGACCGAGGCGCCGAGGTAGTAGGAGAAGAGGTAGAAGGCGGCTGCCTGGCCCGTGGCCACCCGTCCCGCGTGCGCCCGCGCCGGCACCCAGCCGCTCGCGAGCCCGTGGACGACGAAGAACCCGGCGGTGAGGAGGGCGACCCCCGTGACGACGACGGGGAGGCGGTCGGGACCGGTGAGGGCGAGGCCGGCCAGGGCCAGCAGGACCCCGAGCGGGGCGACGGCCCGCCGCCCCACCCGGTCGGCCAGGCGGCCGGCCAGCGTCGAGCCGGCCGTCCCGGCGGGGTAGACGAGGAACAGCAGGCTCGCGGCCCCGAGGCCCAGGTGGAAGGGCGGGGCCTCGACCCGGAAGCCGAGGGTGTTGAAGACCGCCGTGAACGCCCCGACCCCGCAGGCACCGATCAGGTAGAGGGCCACGAGCGCCGGGTCGGCGACCGCCCGCCCGGCCCGCTCGAGCACCGCCCGGGCGCCGGCCCCCACCGGGACGAACCCGCGGGAACGGGGCAGCAGGAGACGGACCGCGACGGTGCACGCCAGGCCGAGGGCCGCCGCGCCGGCCAGCGCCCAGCGCCAGCCGGCGACCTCCGCCACGGGACCGGTGACGAGGCGACCGGCCATCCCGCCCACGGCCGTGCCCCCGATGTAGAGCCCGGCGGCGCGGGCCTGGGTCGACGGGTGGAGCTCCTCGCGGAGGTAGGCGGTGGCGACGGCCGGCAGCCCGGCCAGCGCGACGCCCTGGGCGGCCCGCAGACCGACGAGCGCGGCCCAGGTGGGCGCCAGCGCGCAGGCCAGCGCGACGAGGGTGGAGGCGGCGAGCGAGAGGTGGACGATGCGGGTGCGCCCCACCCGGTCCGAGAGCGGACCGACGACGAGCAGCGTCAGGGCCAGCGCGGCCGTGGTCGCCGAGAGGGACCAGGTGCTCGTGGCCCGCGAGATCCCGAAGTCGTCGGCCAGCTGCGGGAAGAGCGCCTGCGTCGAGTAGAGCAGGACGAAGGTGGCGACCCCGGCGGCGAAGAGCGCCAGGACGACCCGGCGGTGCTCCGGGCTGCCCGCCCGGTAGCCGGCGTGCGGCGCCGTGGCCGGTACCGCCTGTGACGTGCTGGTGGTCATCGCCCCACGGTGCGCCCGGGAGGCGTGATGCGTCCAATGCCATCCATGCTCGATCCCGATGCGTTCTGCGTATGGTTGCTCCATGGACCTGCGCGACCTCGAGTGGCTCGTGGCCCTCGACGCGACGCGGCACGTGACGGACACCGCGGCCGCTCTCGGGACGAGCCAGCCCACGCTGTCCCGCACGGTGGCCCGGGTCGAGGCCGAGCTCGGCACCCGCCTCTTCGAGCGGGTCCCGCACGGCGTCGTGACGACTCCCGACGGCTCGCTCGTCGTCGAGGCGGCGCGCGAGCTGACCGAGCGGTGGCGCCGGCTGCGGGCCGAGCTCGACGGCCGGCTCGATCCCGACGGAGGCGTCGTCCGGCTCGCCTTCCTCGACTCGATGGCCACCTCGCTCGTCCCCCGCCTGCTCCGCGCCTTCCACGAGGAGGCCCCGCGGGCCCGGGTCGTCCTGCGCCAGGAGCCGAACCACGACATCCTCGAGGACCTGCGCTCGGGTGCCGCCGAGCTGGCCGTCACCTCGCCCCGACCGGAGGGACCGTTCGCGTGGCTGCCCCTGCAGGAGGAGCGGCTCGTGGTCGTCGTCCCGCCCACGCACCGCTGGGCCGGCCGACGCCGGCTGCGCGTGGGCGACCTGGCCGCCGAGCCCCTCGTGACGACACCGGTGGGCTTCGGCTTCCGCACCATCGTCGACGGGCTGCTCGCCGAGGCCGGGGTCGTCGGGCACGTCGCCTTCGAGAGCGCCGACCTCGCGACCATCGAGGGGCTCGTCGCGGCCGGGCTCGGTGTCGCCCTCGTGCCGGAGCAGTTCGCCGGCGCCAGCGGCACGGTGGGGATCGCCGTGGACGCCGCGGGCGCACGGCGCACCGTCGGACTCACCTGGCGCAGCGACCGCGACCTCGCACCGGCCGCCGCCCGCCTCCTCGGGTTCGTGCGGGCCCGGCGCCGGAGCGGGGACCTCTAGCCCGGGCGTCCGTCGCGCGCGGTGCCGAGGCCCGGGCGGCCGGCGCTGCCGGCGGCCCGGACCGCCGCCCAGCCCGCCTTCTCGAGGGAGGTCTCGGGCTCGCCGGAGATGCGCGGGGGCATGACGACCACCGGGCAGCGTGCGGCGTAGACGAGACGGTGGGCGAAGAGCGGCGCCGAGGCCACCGAGCGCGGCGCGTCGACGACGAGCAGGTCGGCGTCGCGGGCCGCCTCGAGCAGGGCCCGACGCCGGTCGCCGCGCACGACGCGCAGCTCGACCCCGTGGTCGGGTCCGAGCACACCGGCCACGTCCGAGACGAGGCGGGCCATCGCGTCGTGCTCGGTCTCGCTGCTCGACGGGACCCGCGCGGCGGTCGTGCCGGACGGCGTGGCCTGCGGCCCCGTGGTGCGCCAGGCCCGGATCGCGATGACCCGACCGCCGCGCATCCCGGCCTGCTCGTGCGCCCAGGTCAGCGCGGTCGGCGAGGCGGACCCGGGGCTGACCCCGACGACGACCGTGTACACGTGGTCACTCATCACGAACCACCCTCTCTCACACCGGGAGCTTGACGGTCTCGTTGCCGTTCTCGTCGTAGCTCGTGAGCGGCGGGGCGATCTCCTCGAGGGACTTGTTCTCCGCGTCCACGCCCCACACCCAGGCGACGGCGGCGCCGACGAGCATGATCGCGGTCGCGATGAGGTAGCCGTAGAACATCGGCGTGCGGTCCTTGCCGTCCCCGATCAGCCAGCCGTAGAAGACCGGCCCGATCGCGCCGAAGACCTGGGCGATGGCGAAGAAGTACGAGATGGCCTGGCCGCGGACCTCGAGCGGGAAGATCTCGGAGACCGTCAGGTAGCCCGCGGACGCACCGGCCGAGGCGAAGAAGAACGCGACGCACCAGAACACGGTGTGGATGCCCGCCGAGATGGCGTCCTGCTGGAAGAGCCACGCCGAGATCGCCAGCACCACACCGGCGAACGCGTAGCAGCCGGTGATCATCCGGCGCCGTCCGACGGTGTCGAAGAGCGGCCCGAGGAGCAGCGGCCCGAGGAGGTTGCCGATGGCGAACGGGAAGAAGTAGAGCGCGGCCTGCGAGGGCGTCTTGTCGTAGAAGTTCTGCAGGACGAGCGCGTAGGTGAAGAAGATCGCGTTGTAGAGGAAGCTCTGCGTGATCATCAGCGTCGCGCCGAGCACCGTGCGCGTCGGGTACATCGAGAAGAAGACGTAACGCAGCTGCTTCGGGGTCAGGCCCTCGCGCGGCTTGATCCACATCGCGTCGTCGTCGTGGTGCTCGGGCAGCTCCTTGCCTGCCGCGCGCACCTCGTCCTCGAGCGCGGAGACGACCTTCTCGGCCTCCTCGCCCTTGCCGTGGGTGACCATCCAGCGCGGGCTCTCGGGGATGTGCCGGCGCAGGTAGATGATGCCGAGGCCGAGGACCGGGCCGATGAAGAAGGCGATGCGCCAGCCGATGTCCTGGCCGAAGCGCTCGGTGTCGAGCAGGATCGTCGAGGCGAAGGCGCCGATGGCCGCCCCGGCCCAGTAGGTGCCGTTGATGGCGAGGTCGACCCGGCCCCGGAAGCGCCCCGGGATGAGCTCGTCGACGGCCGAGTTGACCGCGGAGTACTCGCCGCCGATGCCCATCCCGGAGATGAACCGGAAGAGCAGGAACATCCACATGTTCGGCGCGAGCCCGGCTGCCGCGGCGGCGACGAGGTAGAGGGCCAGGGTCAGCGTGAACAGCTTCTTGCGCCCGAGGGTGTCGGTGAGCCGGCCGAAGAGGATCGCGCCGGCCACCTGGCCGACGAGGTAGACGGTGCCGGCCAGGCCGACGTCCGCCGCGCTCATGTCGAGGGTCTTCTCGAAGCCTCCCGCCGCGACGATCTGCGCCTCGAGGCCGTCGAGGATCCAGGCCGTCCCCAGGCCGAAGATCACGAGCCAGTGGAACTTCGACCACGGCATGTCGTGCATGCGCGCCGGGATGAGGCTCCGGACCGGCTTGTCCTGCGTCTGCGTCGTCTCCGCCGTCGTCACGGCACGTCCCTTCTCGCGGTCTCCCCCCGGTGTCGACCGGTGGCAGTCCCCCTCGCGCTCCCCCGCGCCGGCGCTGCGGCAGGGGGTCGTGGGGCGGGGCCACCTGCGAACGTAGACCCGGCGGGAGGGACGCGGAGGTTCCGCGACGGGGGCGTCGGAGCGGGCCGAGCAGGACCCTCAGCGAAGGCTCAGGAACGCCGTCGGCGCAGGTCAGCGGTGGCGCGGCGTCAGCGCCCGCGACGCACGCGCACCCGCTCGCCGTCGACCGGCGGCCCCTTCGGGTGCCGGCTGCGCGTCTTGGCGTGGACGTCGACGGCGATGCCCGCGGCGAAGACCGCGAACGCGCTCCAGCGCGCCCAGAGGGGGAGGTACGGCGACATCGACCCGAGGCAGATGAGGAGGGCGAAGAAGGTCACCCCGAGGTAGAGCAGCGACCAGAACGTCCAGCGCAGGGTCTGGGTCATCAGCTCGAGGTTCATGTCCCGCTCCTCGCTGTCGCCGGCGTGTAGCAGACATCGTGCCCACTCGTCACGCTTCGCGGGAAGATCCGGACCGGACGTTCGACGCTCCGTCGGCCGAACGGTCGATACGCACCGCCCCACCAGCCCCATGGGTCCCGTCATCCCCACCGGCCCCCCGAGCCGTGGCGCCGGCTCGGGTCCGGTCCCCCGGCTCGGGTCCGGTCTCCCGGGTGGCGGTGACTTCTCGCCGCCACCCGGCGATCCGGACCAGAGGCGACGGCGGGCCGGCGCGCCGCGCGACGGAGCGGGGCTCCCCGGTTCCACCCGGGAGCGCGACGCGCCGGACTCCGTCCGGCGTTCGCTGCTCCCCGGGTAGGAATCGAACCTACGTCGCTTGTCCTGATTCAAAGTCAGGCGGGCCCTGCCAGCAGACCAACCGGGGACCGCCGCCCGCGGGCGGCTGCGACGAGGGTAGTCGAGCGCCCGCCGGGCCCGCTGCGGCCCCGGTCCGGCGCCCGCGGACCCGTCGCGGCGACGGGCGCCCCCCGCGACACGGCACAATGTCACGGTGAGCGACGACCCGGGGGCCAAGAAGACACGTGCGTCGCGGTCCCGGATGACGGGCCGCGAGCGCCGCGAGCAGCTCATCGGCATCGGGCGCAAGCACTTCGCCGACCGCGGCTTCGAGGGCGCCACCATCGAGGAGATCGCCGCCTCGGCCGGCGTCTCCAAGCCGGTCGTCTACGAGCACTTCGGCGGCAAGGAGGGGCTCTACGCCGTCGTCGTCGACCGCGAGATCGAGGCACTCCTCAGCGGCGTCACCTCCGCCCTGGACTCCGGCGGCACCTCGCGCCAGATCATCGAGCGCGCCGCCCTCGCCCTGCTCGACTACGTCGAGGGCAGTACCGACGGCTTCCGGATCCTCGTCCGCGACAGCCCGGCCGGGCAGGCCACCGGCTCGTTCGCCAGCCTCATGAGCGATATCGCCAGCCAGGTCGAGCACATCCTCGCGGCGCAGTTCAAGCACCACAAGCTCGACCCGAAGGCCGCCCCGATGTACGCGCAGATGCTCGTCGGGATGATCGCCCTCACCGGCCAGTGGTGGCTCGACTCGCGCAAGTTCAAGAAGCACGAGGTCGCCGCGCACGTGGTCAACCTCGCGTGGAACGGGCTGACCGGCCTCGAGGCCAAGCCGACGCTCACCCCCGACGAGGTCTGACGGCGCACGGCGCCCCGCCCGCGCGAGCGGACCGTCCCGGTCAGGACTCCTTGCGCGCCACCGCGAACACCCGGCGGAACGGGAAGAGCACACCGGCCGAGGTCCGCGGGTACGCCTCGAGCAGCGCCGCGCCGTAGGGCTCGACGAAGGCCGCCCGCTCCTCGTCGTCCTCGAGCAGGTCGAGGACGGGACGCAGCCCGGTGGCCGTCACCCAGCTGAGCACCGGGTTCTCGTCCTCCGCCTCGGGGTCCAGGACGTGGACGTAGGTCGTCTCCCAGGCATCGACCTCGCAGCCGAGCCGGGTGAGCAGCCGCAGGTAGGTGGCGGGCTCGCCGACCGCGGGGACGTCGAGGGCGGCGGTCAGCTCGCCGCCGCGCGGGTGCTCCTCGGCGGTCTCGCGCATCAGCCGGTGGCTCGGGGCGTCGAAGTTGCCGGGCACCTGGAGGGCGAACCACCCACCGGGCGCGAGGGCCTCGACCCAGGAGCCGATGAGGTCGAGGTGGCGCGGCACCCACTGGAGCGTCGAGTTCGTGACGACGACGTCGGGGGCCTCACCGAGCGAGGCGGGGTCCCACTCGCGCAGGTCGGCCTGCACCCACTCGACCCGGCCGTCGCGGTCGAGCTCGCCCGCGGCCTCGAGCATCGACTCCGCCGAGTCCACGCCGACGACGCGGGCCTCGGGCCAGAGGGCGGCGAGCGACAGCGTGGCCGGCCCGTGCCCGCAGCCGAGGTCGACGACGAGCCGCGGCGAGTCGGTCCTGACCTGCGCGACGAGATCGGCGAGCGGCCGCGAGCGCTGGGCCGCGAACCGGCCGTACGCCGCGGGGTCCCAGCTGGGGGTGCTCCTCATGCGTCCTCCTCGACGGTCGTCTGCCGCCACCGTGCCGGGAAAGTGTCTCGACGTCAAGAAACTTGACGGGGAGTAGCATCGGCCCATGCCCGCTGACGACGTCGACCGTATCGTCTCCGCGTGGCGGCGGGAGCGTCCCGACCTCGACGTCACTCCCCTCGAGGTCCTCTCCCGCGTCTCCCGGCTGGCCCGCCGGCTCGACCTCGCCCGGGGTCGGGCCTTCGCCGGTACCGGCCTGGACGGCTGGGAGTTCGACGTCCTCTCCGCGCTGCGGCGCACCGGAGCCCCCCACGAGCTGAGCCCCGGCCAGCTCGTCGCCGAGACGCTCGTGACGAGCGGGACGATGACCAACCGCGTCGACCGGCTCGCCGCCCGCGGGTTCGTCGAGAGGCACCCCGACCCGGCCGACCGGCGGGGCGTCCTCGTCCGGCTGACCCGCGAGGGGGTGGCGGTCGTCGACTCCGCGCTGGCCCGGCTGCTCGCCGACGAGCACGACCTGCTCGCCGAGCTCGAGCCCGCCGAGCGCGAGCTGCTCGCCGGCCTGCTGCGCCGGCTCCTGCGCCCGTTCGAGTCCGGCCCCGGCTGACCCCGGCCCGGCCGACCCCGGTCCGACCTGACCCCGTCCCGCGCGACCCCGGCCTCGGCGCCGACCGGCTCAGCCGAGGAGGTCGGCGGCCTCGAGCCACTCGAGCTCGAGGGCCTCGCGCTCGTCGACGACCTCGCGCAGCTCGCGGTTCAGCCCGAGGACGCGCTCGTGGTCGGTCGCGGCCTCGGCCATCGCCGTGTGCAGCCGCTCCTCGCGGGTCGCGAGCCGGGCCAGCTGCTTCTCGACCCGGGCCATGACCTTGCGGGCCTCGCGCAGCTCGGCGGGTCCGGGACCGCCGGCCGGTGCGACCGGCGCGGCGGGCGCCTCCGCGGCCCCGGGGACCTCGCGGACCCCGCCGCCGCTCTCGATGAGCTCGACCCGCCGCCGCAGGTACTCCTCGACCCCGCCGGGCAGGTCGCGCAGCCGCCCGTCGCCGAGCAGGGCGAGCTGGCGGTCGCAGACCCGCTCGAGGAGGTAGCGGTCGTGGGAGACGACGACGAGCGTCCCGGCCCAACCGTCGAGGAGGTCCTCGAGCGAGGTGAGCGTCTCGATGTCGAGGTCGTTGGTCGGCTCGTCGAGGAGGAGGACGTTCGGCTCGTCCATGAGCAGGCGGGTCAGCTGGAGCCGCCGCCGCTCGCCGCCGGAGAGGTCGCCGACGCGGGTCTGCTGGCGCGGCCCGGTGAAGCCCAGCCGCTGGGCCATCTGCGAGGCGGTCAGCTCCTTGCGGCCCAGCCGGACGACCGAGCGCACGGCCTCGACGGACTCGATGACCCGCCGGTCGGCCCAGGCGTCGAGCTCGCGGACCTCCTGGGTGAGGAAGGCCAGCCGGACGGTCACCCCGAGCTTGCGCTTCCCGGCGGCCAGCGGCACCTCGCCGGCCAGCGCGCGCAGGAGCGTGGACTTGCCGGCGCCGTTGACCCCGACCAGCCCGACCCGGTCGCCGGGGCCGAGCCGCCAGGTGAAGCCCTCGAGCAGGGTGCGGTCGCCGACCGCGACGGTGGCGTCGAGGAGGTCGACGACGTCCTTGCCGAGGCGCGTGGAGGCGAAGCGCATCAGCTCGACGTCGTCGCGCGCCGGCGGCTCGTCGGCGATGAGCGCGTTCGCGGCGTCGATGCGGAACTTGGGCTTGCTCGTCCGGGCGGGCGGCCCGCGCCGCAGCCAGGCGAGCTCCTTGCGCAGGAGGTTGTCGCGGCGGTCGGCGATCACGCCGGCCATCCGCTCGCGCTCGGCCTTGGCGAGGACGAAGGCCGCGTACCCGCCCTCGTACTGGTGCACCCGGCCGCCGTCGACCTCCCACGTCTGCGTGGCGACGGCGTCGAGGAACCACCGGTCGTGCGTGATGACCACGAGCCCGGTGTCGGGACGGGCGAAGGAGCCGGCCAGGTGCTGGGCCAGCCAGGCCACACCCTCGACGTCGAGGTGGTTGGTCGGCTCGTCGAGGAGCAGCAGGTCGGGCGAGGCCACGAGCAGGGCCGCGAGCGCCACGCGACGGCGCTCGCCGCCGGACAGCGGCCCGATGGTGGCGCGCATCCCGCCGACGACCGGCGCGTCGAGCCCGCCGAGCAGGCCGACGAGCACGTCGCGGACCCGCGGGTCGGCGGCCCACTCGTGCTCGGCGAGGTCGCCGAGCACCGCCTCGTGGACGGTGGCGTCGGCGTCGAGGGTGTCGGTCTGGGTCAGCACACCCACCCGCAGGCCGCCCGTGCGCGCCACCCGCCCGTCGTCGGGGGTCCGGCTGCCGGACAGCACCCGCAGCAGGGTCGTCTTGCCGCCGCCGTTGCGGCCGACGACCCCGATCCGGTCGCCGCCGTTCACCCCGAGGGACACGGCGTCGAGCACCTGCGTGGTGCCGAGGGCGAGGGAGGCGCGCTCGACGGAGACCAGGCTCGCCACTAGTCGATCCGGTGGTGGATGACGTGGGCGCCGTGGACCGGGCCGCTGGCCCGCCGGACGTCGCGGACGGCGCCGCTCGCGGTGAGGGCGACGGCGAGGTCGATGCCGGCCTCGGTGCCCTCGACGAGGAAGGCGATGGTGGGGCCGGACCCGGACACGATGCCCCCGAGGGCGCCGTACTCCATGCCGGAGGCCAGCACCTCCCCGAGGTCGGGGCGCAGGCTGACGGCCGCGTCCTGGAGGTCGTTGACGAGCTGGGGGGCGAGCTCGTGGGGGTCCCCGGTGCGCAGGGCGGCCATCAGCGCGGGGGTGGCGACGGGGTCGGGGACGTCGGTGCCCTCACGCAGCCGGTCGCACTCGGCGTAGACGGCGGGGGTCGAGAGCCCGCCCTCGGCCAGGGCCAGGACCCAGTGGTACGTGCCGCGGGCCAGCACGGGGGCCAGCAGCTCGCCGCGGCCGCTGCCCATCGCGGTGCCGCCGGCCACGAGGAACGGGACGTCGCTGCCGAGCTCGGCCGCGAGCTCCTCGAGGGCGTCGCGGTCGAGGGCGAGGTCCCACAGGTGGTCGAGGGCCACGAGCGTGGCGGCGGCGTCGGCGGACCCGCCGGCCATCCCGCCCGCGACGGGGATCCCCTTGCGGATGGAGACGTGCACCGGCTCGCCGTCGTAGCGCTCGGCCACGAGCCGGGCCGCGCGCAGGGCGATGTTGTCATCGTCGGTCGGGACGCCGTCGGCGAGGCTGCCGGACACCGAGACCCCCCAGTCGTCGGCCTCCCCCACCGTGACGTCGTCGTAGAGGCTGACGGCCTGGTAGACGCTCGAGAGGGCGTGGTAGCCGTCGGGGCGCCGGGGACCGACGAGCAGCTCGAGGTTGACCTTGGCCGGGACGCGCACGGTCACCGGGCCGGGCACGAGGGGGGCCGAGGTCATGGCCTCACCCTAGCCAGACGCGCAGGTCGTGGGCGTGCTGGGAGGGCTTGCGTCCGAACGGGTCCGCCGCGCCGCCTCAGGACGCGCCCCTCGCCGCCGCGATGCGCGCGAACGCGGCGACGTCCAGCTGCTCCCCGCGGGTGCGGGGGTCGACCCCGGCCGCGACGAGGGCCGTCTCGGCGGCGGCCGGGGATCCCGCCCAGCCCGCGAGCGCGGCGCGCAGCGTCTTCCGGCGCTGTGCGAAGGCGGCGTCGACGACGGCGAAGACCTCCTCGCGGGACGCCGTGGTCTCGGGGGCCGGGCGCCGGGTCAGCGCGACGAGGCCGGAGTCGACGTTGGGCACCGGCCAGAAGACGCTCCGTGGCACGGTGCCCGCGAGGCGTACGTCGGCGTACCAGGCCGCCTTGACGCTCGGGACGCCGTAGGTGCGCGAGCCCGGACCGGCCGCGAGCCGCTCGGCGACCTCGAGCTGGACCATGACGAGGACGGTCCGCAGCGACGGGAAGCGCTCGAGCATCCGCAGGACGACCGGCACCGAGACGTTGTAGGGCAGGTTCGCGACGAGGGCGGTCGGCGCCGGGCCCGGGAGCTCGGTGACGGCGAGGGCGTCGGCGGGGAGGACCTCGAGCCGGCCGGCGAGCGCCGGGGCGTGCTGCTCGACGGTGCCCGGCAGCGCACGCGCCAGGGTCGGGTCGACCTCCACGGCGACGACCCGGCGCACGACGGGCAGCAGCGCCAGGGTGAGGCTGCCGAGCCCGGGGCCGACCTCGACGACGACGTCGTCGGGACCGACCCCCGAGACCCGGACGATGCGCCGCACGGTGTTGCCGTCGACGACGAAGTTCTGGCCCCACTGCTTGGTCGGGCGGATGCCGAGGCGGTCGGCGAGGCCGCGGATCTCGGCGGCGCCGAGGAGCGCGGCGTCGGGGGCTTCGGTCACGCGCGCCACCCTAGCGAGCGGGACGACGCGAGCCGCCCGCCCCCGGGGTGGGGGCGGGCGGCTCGGGCGTGCTGGGTGGCGTCAGGCCGCGTGGGCGCAGCCCCACGGCGAGAGGCCGGCCTTGGCGTAGTACCGGTTCGCCACGGTGATCTGCTCCGCGCGGGAGGCGAGGTCGGCCCGCGGCGCGAAGTCGTCGCCGCCGTTGGCGAGCCAGGACGCGGTCGCGAACTGGAGGCCGCCGTAGTAGCCGTTGCCGGTGTTGATGCTCCAGTTGCCGCTCGACTCGCACTGGGCGATGCGGTCCCACATCGCCGCGTTGGCGAGGTTGAGACCGGCGCCGCTGGTGTTGCCGGCGCTCGGGGCCGGCGTGGCCGGGCGGGCCTTGGTGCCGACCTTGACGACGGCCGCCGTCGGCTTCGAGAGCACGGTCTTCGAGAGGACCTTGGTCGAGGTGAGCTTGCCGTCGACGTAGCGCATCTCGCGCACGACCTTCTGCGACCCGTTCTTGCCGGGGGTCACGGTCTTGGACGTGCCCTCGAACATCGAGGAGTCCTGCTGCTTGGTCGTGGAGTAGCGGACGGCCTCGGTGGCGGTCTTCTGCTTGGTGACGACCCGCTTGAGGACGACCTTCATCCCGTCGGTGACGGGGGCGTCGAGGCCGGGGGCGACGATGTCGGCCGCGTTGCGGTTGACGCCGAGCTGGCCGAAGACACCGGCGACCTTCGGAGCCGAGGTGGTGACGGTGCGGGTCTTGCCGTCGACGACGACGCTGACCTTCTTCGGCATCGTCACGGCGAGCGCGAGCCCGCCGCGGCCGAGCGGCTGGGAGCGCGAGGCGGTGAGGACCGCCCCGTCGGCCCGCACGCCGATGTCGCGGAGGGCGGCGTCGACCGTGGTGGCGGTCGTCCAGTACTCGGTGGTCCTGCCGTCCTGGGTGACGGTGAGCTTGCGCCCGTACCGCACCGAGATCCGGTCACCGTCGTCGATGTCGCTGTCGAGCGAGGGGACGACGACGTCGTGCTCGCCGACGCGGATGCCCTGCTTGTCGAGGGCGTCGCGGACGGTGGAGCCGAAGACGTGGACCGACTGCGGCGACCCGTCGACCGAGAGGGCGACCGCCTTGTCGAAGTGGGCCACGCCGACGGAACCGACGGCGACGGCGAGAGCGGCCGCGCCCTGGGCGGCGTGGCGGATCGAACGCGAGAGCAAGAGGACTCCAGGGGTGGAACGTCCCGGGCACCGGTGCCGGACGTCAGCCCCGTGGGGCCACGGCCGCACGGGGGCCGAGCGGACGAAAAGCACCTCCTCGCGACACTGCGGGAAGGCGCTCCGTCCGTGACGTCCGAGGCGGTCCAGCCCCGGCCATCTGTCACCACGGTGCAGGAGGCACCACCCCAAGGTCAAGTTTCGATAACGGGCGACCCGTCCCGTGGACGCCTCATCCGCCCCGTTCGTCACATCAGTCACACGGTCCGTGCGGGGAGCGACCGTTCACCGACGAGTGGGTCACACCGGGCGAGCGGCGGCCGTCACCAGGGCCCGTAGAGGCGCTCGGAGTTCTCCGAGAGCGCCTCGCAGAGGGTCGGCACGGCGATGCCGAGCACGGAGGCCATGACCCGCACCGTCAGGGGCACGAGCAGCGGGCTGTTGCTCGCCCCGCGCCAGGGATGCGGGGTGAGGTAGGGCGCGTCGGTCTCGACGAGCAGCAGCTCCAGCGGCACCACGGACAGGGCGTCGCGCAGGTCCTTGGCGCTCTTGAACGTCACGGTGCCGCTGAAGGAGAGGTGGTAGCCGCGGCGGACGCACTCCCGGGCCACCTCGAGGTCCCCGGAGAAGCAGTGCATGACGGTGCGCTCGGGAGCGCCCTCGTCGGCGAGCACCCGCAGGACGTCGGCGTGGGCGTCGCGGTCGTGGATCTGCAGGGCCAGGCCGGTGCGCTTCGCGAGGTCGATGTGCCGCCGGAAGGACTCCTCCTGCACCGCGTGCCCGTCGGGGCCGGTCCGGAAGTGGTCCAGGCCGCTCTCGCCGACGACGCGGACCCGCGGGTGCGCGGCGAGCTCCTCGATGCGGGCGAGCGCGTCGTCGAGCTGCCCGGCGGCCACGAGGCCGGGGACCTCGTTCGGGTGGATCGCCACCCCGGCGAGCACCGACGGGTGGCGCTCGGCCGCGGCGACGGCGAACTCCGCGCCCGGCAGGTCGCACCCGATCTGCACGACGCGGTCGACGCCGACCGCGGCCGCCGCGCGGAGCACCGGCCCGAGGTCGTCGACGGAGACCTCGAGACCCTCGCGGCTGATGTCGAGGTGGGTGTGGTTGTCCACCACCGCGATCGGCAACGGGTCGGGCGCCTCCGGCTCTCCCCGCCGGCTCGGCTGCGACGTCACGGGCTCAGGCCTCCGCGCGCGCCAGCTCGTCGTCGACGACCGACTCGTCGAGCTTCGTGAAGACGGGCGCGGGCTTGCTGATCGGGGTGCCGACGACGACCGGCCGCGACCCCCACCGCGGGGTGCCCGAGTAGTCGCCGGTGATGACCGGCCAGCTCCGGCCCTCGTCCTCGGGGTCGAGGCCCTCGACCGTCTCGAGGCGGGGCATCGGGACGAACTCCCCCTCGCCGCCGAGCACCGCGTGGACCCGGTTGGCCGCGTGCGGGAGGAACGGCGCGAGGATCGTGTTGAGGTCGCTGACGCACTGCACGAGGGTGTGCAGGACGGTCGCGAGCCGCACGCGCTCGTCGTCACCCTTGAGCTTGAACGGCTCGGTGCGCGACACGTAGCCGTTGACCTCGCCGACGACGCGCATGGCCTCGGCGATGGCGGCCCGCTGGCGGTGGGCCTCCAACAGCCCTCCGACGGAGTCGAACCCGGCGAGCACGGCCGCGCGGACCTCCTCGTCGACCGGCTCCAGGGGCCCGGGCTCGGGGACCTCGCCGAAGTTCTTGGCGACCATCGCCGCGGTGCGCGACACGAGGTTGCCCCAGCCCGCGACGAGCTCGGAGTTGTTGCGCTGGACGAACTCGCGCCAGGTGAAGTTGGAGTCCTGGCTCTCGGGCCCGGCGGCGCAGATGAAGTACCGGATGCCGTCCGGGCCGTACCGGTCGAGGACGTCGCGCACGAGGATCGTGTAGCCGCGGGAGGTGGAGAACTGCTTGCCCTCCATCGTCAGGTACTCGCTGGACACGACCTCGGTGGGCAGGTTGAGCACGCCGTACACGCCGGGCTCGCCTCCGTGGGAACCCTTTCCGGCGTACCCGAGCAGCTCGGCCGGCCAGATCTGGGAGTGGAAGGTGATGTTGTCCTTGCCCATGAAGTAGTACGTGAGCGCCTCGGGGTCGTTCCACCACTCGCGCCAGCGCTCGGGCTCGCCGAGCCGCCGGGCCCACTCGACCGACGCCGACAGGTACCCGATGACGGCGTCGAACCACACGTACAGGCGCTTGGCCGGGTTGTCGCGCCAGCCGTCGAGCGGCACCGGGATGCCCCAGTCGATGTCGCGGGTCATCGCCCGCGGCTTGATCTCGTCGAGGATGTTGCGGCTGAACTTGATGACGTTCGGCCGCCAGGTGCCCGACTCCTCGCGGCCGGCGAGCCACTCGCGCAGGGCGTCGGCGAGCGCCGGCAGGTCGAGGAAGAAGTGCTGGGTCTCGACGAACTCCGGCGTCTCGCCGTTGATCTTGCTCCGCGGGTCGATGAGGTCCTCGGGCTCGAGCTGGTTGCCGCAGTTGTCGCACTGGTCGCCGCGCGCGTCCGGGTAGTGGCAGATCGGGCACTCGCCCTCGATGAACCGGTCCGGGAGCGTGCGCCCGGTGGACGGGGAGATGGCGCCCTGCTGCGTGCGCTCGACCATGTAGCCGTTGAGCCAGTTCTGCCGGAACAGCTCCTGCGCGACGGCGTAATGGTTGGCCGTCGTCGTGCGCGTGTAGAGGTCGTAGGTGCAGCCGAGGTCGGCCAGCTCGCCCGCGATGATCGCGTGGTTGCGGTCGACGAACTCGCGCGGGCTGACACCGGCCTGGTCGGCGAGCACGAGGATCGGGGTGCCGTGCTCGTCGGAGCCGCTGACCATGAGCACGTCGTGCCCCGCCATCCGCATGTACCGGCTGAAGACGTCGGACGGCACGCCGAACCCGGCGACGTGGCCGAGGTGGCGCGGGCCGTTGGCGTACGGCCAGGCGACGGCGGAGAGGACCTTCATGCCCCGAATCCTAGGCGTGCGTGGCAAACCGTTTCCGGGGCGCCCGGCACGGGGAGTCCTCCCCAGCGGCAACCCGGTCGATCTCCGCCCCCCGAGCGCCGTGTGGCCCTAGGTTCACGCCGGGGGACCTCTCGCACGGCGTCCGGCCGGCGTCCCCGGGAGAAGGAGTGCAGCATGAAGCGTTTCCTCGGAACGGCGGCGGCGGCCGCCGCCGTCATCGTCAGCGGAGTGGTCGCGGCCCCCGCGGCCAACGCCTGGGCCTACAACTGCCAGTGGAGCTTCTCCGGCAACGGTGGGGGGAACTCCTGCTCGGCTCCCGCCGGAAACCAGTTCCGGGTCGTGGTCCAGTGCCGCTCCGCCTGGAACGGCCGGCTCGTCTACGCCTACGGACCCTGGCGCAACGCCACCGGCAACACCTGGTCGAGCGCCTCGTGCGCCCCCGGGGACGCCTTCACCGGACTCCTGCAGAACCAGGGCCGCGCCGCCTGACGACCGAGCAACCGGACCCGCTGACCCGCCGCCCGTCTCGGCGACGGGTCAGCGGGTCCACTCGTACGGCGTCGTCGTCGTGACCTTCACCAGGCCCGACCGCTCGAGGATCGGGCGCGAGTACTCGGTCGAGTCGCTGTGCAGGACGGTCTTGCCGAGCCGCAGCGCCGACCGGGCCCGGACGGCCGTCAGCGCCCGGTAGATCCCCCGGCCGCGCCACGCCGGGAGGGTCGCCCCGCCCCAGACACCCGCGACGTCGGTCCCGGCCACCGGCTCGAGCCGCCCGCTGCTCACCATCACGCCGTCGGCCTCGGCCACCCAGAGCTCCATCCCGTCCTCGCGGGAGAGCCGGAAGACCAGGTCGTCGGCCCGGCGGGTCGAGACGGGGTCGCCGAACGCCTCGTCGGCCATCGCGCTCATCGCCCGGACGTCGGCCTCCTCGGTGACCCGGCGCAGCGTGATCCCCTCCGGCGGCTCGCGGTCGTCGGCCAGGCCCTCGGCCGGACCCATCATCACCGACTCCGGCTCGCCGGGGACGAAGCCGTGGTCGACGAGGGCGTCGTGCAGGCCGGGGGCCACGTCGTGCCCGCGCGTCTTCCACTCGACGTCGACGACCGAGGGGTCCGCGGCGAAGTGGGCCAGCGCCTCCCCCACCCAGCCCCGGATCCTCGCCGCGTCGGCGCCCCGGAGGTCGCGGTAGGAGATGAATCCCCGCCCGCCGGGGAAGGTCGCGAGCCGGAGCGGGCCGAGACGCTCGACCGAGAGCGCGCCCGGGGTCTCGGCGTCGGTGCGCAGCTGGTCGTCGTAGACGCGCAGGAGGGCGCCGGGGTCGGTGGTCACGTCGCGGATCCTCCCCGGTCGGCGCCGGCCGTGCCACCCCTTTCACCCTCGGCCCGGTTCCAGCGCAGCGCGGGCTCTAGCGCCGGCCGCCCCCCACCCCGTCAAGCCGATGGTCCCGGTCCGCCCCGCGGCTCGACGCGTGGCGCGGCTGATGGCGTCGTTCAGGGGGTGATCGCCCCCACTCCTGCGCCACGGGCCACACCACCCGCCCTGCCCACGGACCACGGGATGGCCGACACCGTGGCGCGAGGGCGTGCTGCCGGCACGCACGGAGAGTCCGGTCACGGGGGAACGCGCAGCAGTACCCTGACGTCGGAGCGGGGTCCGCTCTCCCGGTGCGGCCGCGCCGAGCGGTCGCCACAGGTCAGGAGGTCGCCGTGCTGGCTGCCCTCACGGGGATGGGTCTGTCCGCCGCCGCGGGCCTCAACGCCTACATCCCCTTCCTCGTCGTCGCGCTGCTCGCGCGGTTCACCGACCTCGTCGTGCTCCCGACCGGCTACGAGTGGATGGAGAGTGGCTGGGCCATCGGGGCGGGCGCGGTCCTCCTCCTCGCCGAGGTGGTCCTCGACAAGGTCCCGGCGGTCGACACCGTCAACGACGCCATCCAGACCTTCATCCGGCCGAGCATGGGCGGACTGGTCTTCGCGGCCACGACCGCGGCCTCCGAGCTGGACCGGTCGACGTGGATGGCCGAGCACCCCTGGGTCGGCGTGGTCCTCGGGGTCGTCATCTCCGGGCTCGTCCACACCGGGAAGATGGCCGCCCGCCCCGTCGTCAACGGGGCCACGGTGGGCTTCGGCGCACCCGTGGTCTCGACCGTCGAGGACGGTGTCTCGGTCGGCCTGTCCTTCATCGCCCTGCTCGCGCCGGTGTTCGTCGTCGTGGCGCTCGGGCTGCTCGTCTGGCTGCTCGTCTGGATGTGGCTGAGGGTCCGCGAGTGGCGGCGCTCACGCCGTCCTCCGTCCTACGCCGGCCCCTGACCCCGGCCCGTCCGCACGCCCTCCTGCGGGACGGGCGCCCGCGCCGCACCCTCGGCCCGGCGCACCCAGAGCAGCAGGCAGAGCATCCCGATCGACCCGGTGGCCAGCACGAGGACCAGCCAGGGCCACGGGGAGGAGCCCGTCGCCCGCAGGCGGGGCTGGGCGAGCCACCACCCGGCGCAGGCCATGAGCAGCAGGTCCATCCAGATCTGCACCTCCCAGGCCGTGCCGACGTGCTCGGGCCAGAAGCCGCTCGGCCCCTCGGCCACGACCGCGGACAGCGACCACGCCGTGAACAGCGCGAGGGGCACCGCGGGGAGCCACCAGAGACGTGGCGGCGCACCGGCGGTGCGCGCGATGACGACGAACGTGGCGACGGCGACGACGGCGGCCAGCACGGGGACGAGCTCGTAGAGATCCATGGCCCGGAGCCTCCCGGCTGCGGGTCGTCGTCTCAACGACCCGACAGGTAGTTGCCCCGACGACCTGCGGCGGCTTCGATGGCCGGGTGAGCGAGGTGCCGGCGCAGACCCTCCCGGAGCTGCTGCGGTCGGCGCGCGCCCGTGTCCGGATCAGCCAGCTCGACCTCTCCCTCGAGCTCGGCATCAGCCAGCGTCACCTGTCCTTCGTCGAGCTCGGCCGCTCGCGCCCCAGCCGCGACCTGCTGCTGCGCTGGCTGGGCGCGCTGGATGCTCCGCTGCTGCTGCGCAACCACGCGCTGCTCGCCGCCGGCCACGCACCGGCCTACGACGAGGGCGGCTGGGACGCAGCCGGTCTCGACGAGGCCCGACGGGCGGTGGCCCGCCTCCTGCGCAGCCACGAGCCGTGGCCGGCCCTCCTGCTGGGGCCGGAGTGGGAGGTCCTCGCCGCCAACGCCGGCGTCGCCTGGCTGCTCGAGGCGGTCGGGGTGAAGGTCGACCTACCGGGACCCGACGGCGTCGAGGGCGCTTCCGGACCCAACCTGCTCGACCTCGCGCTCGGTCCGCTCGGGGCGGCGGTGACCAACCTGCCCGAGGCGGCGGCGATCCTGCTCGGGCAGCTGGGGCACGAGGCGGTGACCCGGCCCGGCCTGCGCGAGCGCGTGGACCGCGTCGCCGCCGTCGCCGCGCGGCACGACGTCGGCACGACGTTCCCGCCGGTGCTCGTCACCCGGTACGCCTCGCCCCACGGCGAGCTCGCCTTCCTCAGCATGTTCACGACGTTCGGCACCCCGCACAGCGTGACGCTGGAGTCGCTGCGGGTGGAGCTGATGTTCCCCGCCGACGAGAGGACCCGGGCCCTGCTGGAGTGACGCCCCCGGCGGCAGGGCCGGGTCGCCGCGGACGGCGGCATCCTCAGCCGAGGTCGGGGACGTCCCCGGGGGCCGGAGCCGTCCATCGCGTGGCGCGCTCCCACCCGGAGGTCACGAGGTCGAGGGCTCCCTTGCCGGACACCGCGATCCGCAGCACCTCACCCCCACCGTCGGCGGCCACCCACACCCTCGCGCCGGACTCCTCGGCCCCCAGCAACCACGCCGGGCGGCCGTCCTGCTCGGTCTCGACGACCGGCGCCTGCTGACCTTCCAGCGCCGCCACCGAGGCGGCGGACAGCGCGGACGACAGCACTCCGCGCACCGTCTCCGGTCCGACCGCCGCGGCCTGGGCCCCGGTCACGGGGACCCAGGTGCCCACCCGGGAGCGGACCACCGCCGCGGACCGGGTGCGGGTGCGCCAGAACGCGGCGTCCCCGGCGAGCCAGTGCCCGTTGCCGACGGTGAGCACGGCAGCGGTCCCGCGGCCCGGGGCCCGCCGCACGAGCCGCTCGTTCGCCCCGGTCGCGGAGCCCTCGAGGTCGATCCGCACGGCCGCGCTCCCGGCCCCCAGCGTGCCGACGAGGTGGGCCGACTCGGCCGACAGGGCGAAGGTGCGGGCCTCGCGGAAGGCGTCGGCGGTCGTGGGGAGGGAGGGGGTCGGCGCCGGGGCGCTGCTCGAGGGGGTGGGCAGGCGCGGCGGGCGCAGGTCGGCGCACCCGGTCAGCGCGAGGGTCATGACGAGGAGCCCGGCGGCCGCCGGACCCCAGCGCCGGGCCCGATCCCGCCCCCGCGGCCGGCGAGCCGTCACCGCGCCTCGTGGAGGGAGCGGACGAGCAGTGGGACCGCTCCGCGCATCAGCGGCTCGCGCTGGTCGGCCGGGAGGCGCACGGCGGTGACGAGCAGCCCCTCGACCGCCGCGACGAGCACCACGGCGTCCTCCGCGGGCGCCGGCCGGCCGGCCTGCTCCCCCAGCTGCTCGACGGTCGCGAGGAGGCCGCGGCGCCAGCGCTCGAAGACCTCCATCAGCTCGGGCTGGCGAGCGGCCTCGAGCGAGAGCTCGGCCTGGGCGCGCACGAGCGAGGGCTCGCGCACCCAGCCGACCGTGAGGGCGGTGACGGCCGTCGCGACGGCGTCGGGGTCCCCCACGCAGTCGGCGAGCTCCTCGGTGAGCGCGAGCACCCGCTCCTCGAGCGCACCGCCGACGTGCTCGGCCAGGGCGACGAGCAGCGCCCCCCGGGTGCGCAGGTACGCCGAGCAGGTGCCCTCGGGCAGTCCGGCCCGGGCGTCGACCGCCCGGTGGGTGAGCCCCCGCAGGCCGAGGTCGGCGACGACCTCGACCGCGGCCGCGAGCAGCTCGGCCCGACGCCCGGTGGGTGCGGCGAGCCGGGCGGGCGGCACGGAGGAGGCGGAGGAGGTGGGCATCGCCGCCATTGTGCCGGGCCGACGGGCGCGTGGGGCGCCCGCGGCACGGGGTCGGGAACATCCGGCTGGCGAGCGAGGTTCTACTTCTGTAGAATCCTCTACATCCGTAGAAAGGAGTCGGTCATGGGACCGATCACCGGACTGGCCACCATCGCCACCACCCTGCTCTGGACGAGCATCGTCCTCGGCGTCGTCGTCGTGGGTCTCGCGCTCGCCGTCGTCGCCCCGACGCTGACCCGCACCCGCGAGGACCGTCGGCGCCGCCACCTGAGCATCCCCGCGTACTACCGCGCGGCCACCGCCCACTGACGCACGACGCGGGCGCCCCGGACGAGCCGGGGCGCCCGCGTGACGTGCTGCGTCAGGGCGTGACGACCTTGGAGGCCGGCGGGGCCGTGACCGCCTTGGCCGCGTCCCACTCGCTGAAGGCGACCTCCCCGGCGTCGTCGCCGGTGATGACGATCTTCACGAGCCGCTCGGTCTTCGGGTCCACCCAGATCTCGGCGCCCGAGGGGTCCGAGGCCACCCAGACCTGCTTCCCGCCCTCGGTGCGCGTGTCGACCGACGAGGTGAGCGTCTCGAGGGTGCTCAGCTCGCTCTCGGTGAACATCTCCTCGAGGATCTTGCCCAGGCTGAGGTCGCCGATGTCCTTGGCGTCCGCGCTGGAGACCGCGACGTACTTGCCGACGAGGGCCTTGGCCGCGGCGGGGTCGCCGGTCTGCTCGTCCCAGAACGCCGCGTCGCCGGCCATGTAGTACTTGCCCTTGACGGTGAGGATCTCGGCGGTGCCCTTGCCGATGCCGATCGCGGCGCGCTGGTTGCTGCCGTCGACGGTCCCGCGGATGTCGACCGTGACGGTCTCCCCGTCGGAGGTCACCGTCCCCTTGACGCGGCCGGACGTCGCGGCGAGCGACGCGGTGCGCACCTTCTTGTACAGCTCGCCGACGCTCGGCTGCTCCGCCTCGGTGGCGGACGGGGACGCCGAGGCGGACGTCGAGGCAGCGCCCGAGGCCGCGGCGGCCGGCGCCTCCTTCTCGGGCGAGGAGCACCCGGCGACGAGCAGGCAGGCCAGCGCGGTGGACGCCGCGAGCGCGGCGGTGGAACGGGTCATGACGGGTCCCCCCGGATCGATGTCGTGCACCCCGTGCTCGGGGCGGCGGCTCATCGTAGCCACGCGGGCCGACGCCGGCGGGCTCATCGTAGCCACGCGGGCCGACGCCGGCGGGCTCTTCGGGC
>QAXK01005724.1:0-10945 GCA_004335735.1 Chlorella sp. KRBP
GCTCCAGCAGCTGCACAGCACAGCACAGCCAAGGACGTTTTTAATTGAAACTAGAATTAGGATCAGGAACCGTCATATGCATAGAAGCACTGACTGACTTCACTTGCTGCACGGAACAACACTGCAGACATCGACCTTATGCTGTGCCATGACTATGATGCTGTGCTGTACTGTGCTGTGTTGGGAGTCCCACAACCCAGCCGCATCAAGCCTGCTGCTGCCCTACCGCTGCGACCATCTGCTTGCACGCCGGCAGTTCCAGCAGGGCCCACCCAATCTGTGCCAGATCAACAAGCTCACCTAGCAGCAGCTGCAGATGCTCCAGCGACCCTCGAGTCGCCGCATACATCAGCGGGCTCCAGATGGGGTTGGCGCTGCGCAGCAGGTTGACGTCAGCGCCTGCTGCCAGCAGCAGGCGGATGACCTCGGTCCTGCTGGCTTCAGAGGACACTGCTGCATGCAGCGGCGCAAAGCCCTCTGTGGGGTGCAGCTCATCTGGGTCGCTGCCAGCCTGCAACAGACAGCAGCAGGTGTGCACAGCAAACCAAAGTTGCAGCCCAGCGCAGCCCACAGGGGCACTTGTTGAACCCCAGCCCATGCAACGCCCAAGAACATGCCAGACCATGATTACAGCGGGGTCATACACTGTTTTGCACCCAGCTACCCGACCCATGGGGCACACGAGGACAGACAAAACACCCTTAGGCAGCCATATGCCAGGCTTTGTTCGCCTGCACCTGTACACACAGCCACAGGTACCTTCCCACCCGACTCAGCACCAGCAGAAGTGCAAGCACAAACCTGTATGAGCCGAGTACACAGCTCCACATCCCCCCTGGCAGCAGACATGACCAGCGGCACAGGGAAGGGGCTGCTCTTGCTGGTGTTGGTGTCTGGCCGGGCGCCGTGGTCCAGCAGCAACAGCGCCGTCTTTGCATCCGCATACGCAGCCAGGTTGAGAGCCGTGGTGCCGTCCTCCCGCGTCAAGTTGACGTCTGCATCACCAGCCTCCAACAGGGCCTTGACGGCGTCGTAGTGCCCGCAGTACGACGCACACGTCAGCGGCGTCTCGCCTGCAGCAGCAGCAGTGCACGCACGACACAAGTTCACCCACGAGTCCTGCACCCTCCAAGCTGGACATAATGCCAAGCTCCATTCTTGAATATATATGGTAGTGCTGCGCAGCCGAACCAAGCCAGAAATATGCAGCAGCTAGCCCAGCCCCGGCGTCCTTTACATCTGCCACCACAGACAGCAGCATCCCCCTCGCCCACTGACCCTCCATACTGCCTGCCTGTTGTCCCCGCAAACTGCCCCTGCGCCCACTACAGGCCCTCAAACCCTTGTGGTACCAATCCCCCAGGGTACACACCTTTGTAGGCCCTGTTGTCCCGAGCAACAGCCCCGGCTGCCACCAGCAGCCTAATGACGTCCGCGCTGTTGCTGCAGGCAGCGATATGCAGCGCGGACGCCTCGCTGGCAGTGCGTGCGCTGGGATCCGCACCCGCATCCAGCAGCAGCTTCACCACTGCTGCACTGCCCGGCCCCTGTGTGCCCCACAGCCGCTGCTGGTGGTAGAAGCCACCCATCATGAGGCTGAGGGCTGTGTGTGCTGTTGCATACAGCGTCTTGTCTGCGCAGGCCATGTGCAGCAGGGTGAAGCCGCCGGGGCCCTGCAGCCGCTGTACTGCACCAGGCTCCACCTGCGGTACGCAACATGCAGCACCATGATTGGCCACAGCAGTGTGAGGTAGTGAGATTCACCTGGGTGCTAATGTTTGAGTCGGCATCTCGCAGCCCAGCAAGTACCGGTTCCATTACAGCAACACCCCAACAGCAGTGGCCGCCTTACAAGCACAGCACCCCCTGGGTGCGGTGTCAAGGCCCCGGCATCACTCACATGCCAACTAAAAGTGATGCATGTGCTGATGAGAATGACCACACGTCACTCACATGCTTGAGGGCGTCCGCGACTGCGTCTGGCTCCTGGGCTGCCACTGCTGCAACCAGGTCCTTCTCCTCAGGGCTGGCTGTCCCGAGGTCCTTGCTGAAAAATGCAACAAGGATCTCGTCCCGCGGCCCCTGGATGGACTGCAGTACAGGCAGGGCAGTACAAGCATAGCGGTACAGGCGGGACGTCAGTTGAGGTTGCAGACACAGGAGACCTGTGCAGGTCCTGCTGCACTCGCAGGTGCCACCAAGCTGACATCTATGCGGTGCAGCTTTTCCTAACACTACCTCTCTTGGCCCGATCCGCCACCTCATGTGCCACCCAAGCTCTTCTTTGCCCCAAACTGTGCCACCCATGTTGAAGCCCACAGCTGTTTAACACTCACAAGTGTTCCCAGGCCGATGCCGCTTGAGTCCAGCTCCTCCTGTGCGTCCTCAAACCCATCCCCATCATCCGGGTCTGCGTCGGCAACCAGGCCCCCAGCAGCAGCAGCACGCACCGCCAGCACCTCCAACAGATCCCTGCTGTTGAGGGTGTTCAGACCCGACAACTGCTGCCGCTGAGGGTCCTGCGCAGACCCTGCTGTGCCGCTGCTGCCGCCGCTGCTGCCGCCTTGCGCGCCTGATGCTGAGCCCGCGAGCTTTGCTGCTGCTGTGCCGAGCTTGAAGCCACGCAAGACGTCCATCCAGCCACCAGACGCAAACAGCTGCTGGCTGGATGCTGCTGCTGCAGCAGCTACAGCCTGCGAAGGCTGCTTACTGGTCTTACTGCTGCAGGCCCCCGCCCCCGCCAGCAGGGCGCTGTTGGCTGCTGTGAGGGAGCTGAGCTGCCCTGACAGCAGCGCACTGGCCGCACTGCTGCTGCCTGCTATCGCAGCAGCTGCTGCTGTGATGGTACTCGCGTCCTGGGCGATCTCTATGAGTGGGAGTGGCCCCTGCCCCTTCATTGCTGACTCCAGGGCTTGCTTGAACGCCAGCACGGCTTGCTGCACTGACCGAGGGTCCAGCGAACAAAACGGGCAGCTCTTGTCTGTGCACTTCTCGTGCGCTGCTACTGCAGCTTGCACAACCTGAGCAGAGGCCGCAGGGTTGCCTGCAGCGTCCGTTCCCCAATCCACGGCTAGTGGGTTATGAGAGAGGGACAGCAGGGCGTGTAGTGGCATCCCTTTGAGTCCCACTTTGGCTGCAGCGGCTGACTTGCGCCTGCTCCCTTTCCCGGAATCTGTGCTGCTGCTGCTGCCGCTGCCGCTGCTGCTTGCATGGACGGCATGCACCGCTTGAAGCGAGGGGATGGTTGGGGCCTGTTGTTCTGAATGGCAGTTGGCGACTGCTGCTGCTGCTGCAGTGCTGGCAGACAGCATGGCTGCTGCTGCTGCTGCTGCTGCTGCAGGATCTGCTTGCCCATGCACCCCATCTCGCGATCTGCTGCTAGCTGCTGCAGGCTTGGCACCTGCTGCTGCTGCTCTAGCTGGCGAAGCTGCTGTGCCACAGCTACCACTACTGTTGAGCCGACCAGAAGTTGGCTTGCCAGCAGCATGGGCAGCGTTGCCTGGGCCAACTGGTGCAGCAACTGCTGCTGGTCCTTGTGCGGCCATGGGCTGGTCCTGTTGTCCTGCTGAGGTGAGTCCTGCGCCTGTCCCAGCACCTCGTGCTGCTGCATGTGCTGGCTGCACGACCCCTGCAGGAGAGTAGCCTGCAGCAAGAGCGGCAGCTTCTGAGTTGCCTGTCCCTCCAGCTTTGCTGGTCTTTGACAACTGGGGCTGATGGGAGTCTG
Source organism: Chlorella sp. KRBP (assembly GCA_004335735.1). Classification (NCBI taxonomy): domain Eukaryota; kingdom Viridiplantae; phylum Chlorophyta; class Trebouxiophyceae; order Chlorellales; family Chlorellaceae; genus Chlorella; species Chlorella sp. KRBP. The sequence continues at coordinate 3,725 of QAXK01005724.1, forward strand.
TTGGGCCTGCTGGGTGTACTGCTGCACGGTTGATGACCTTGCTGGCAGTGCCTGAAGGCATATCCCCACAGCTGTCTCTAACTTGCTGCTGGCACCACCACTGGATGGAGTGGCACCCCACCTGGAATGATGGCTCTTAAAGACACCTATGCACGCGTCTGATGGAACAGCACAGCAGCCAGAGGCTGGCAACATGCACACAGCACAGGAGCTGTGCTGCACTCACAGCACTGGACTGAGCCAGCTGCACTGCCCCCACTGAGGTGTATGGCAGACGTCCCGCTATTCAAGACGTCCAGTAAGCTACACCTGCACCCTTAACGAACATCAGGGCAGCAAAGCGGCGAAATGAAGAGCTTGATGGAGTGCCCGAAGTGCAATGGTCTGCATGTAGTCGCACAAACAGTGGGTGCATTTCCAGATCTAAAAGTATAGGACTCAAAACAAAGCATCCGTCCATGCCGCGCCTGGACTGCCTGTGGCTCACCCAAACCTGCTGGATGCAGCAGCAGTGCACCGTGAACACTCACCAGCCTTGATAAGCAATTTCTTTCAAACCTTCTTTCAAATGTGACTTTGTGAGGCTGCTTCACGGCGAAAAAGCTTAGCTCTGCAGGGGAAAACTCAATAGACGGCCTGCCTCATTCCCATACTCTTCGGACATCGCCTGGATCATCAAAGAACCAACGTCAACAGGCATTTCAGGGCGCACTGTCACCGGTACACCCCGGGGTACAATTTCAGGAGTCGGGGTTTTGGCAAGAGCCAACTGAGAGTGTTGAGCTTCGTGACTGGTTGTAAGTTCGCAGTAATCTGTGTACAATCTGGTATTCATGACATTTTCTGGCTGAACTCTGGCAGCTTTCCTCTTACCCTGCCTCTACAGAATGGGCTTGAGCGACATCAGTAGTGCCTAGATCAACCAACTGTCCATCCCAGTCATCAGTGCAAACGATATGCTTTGCAGCATAGCAGCGTGCTAGATGACTTGAATTCCTCTCATGCAGATAACAACACACCAACCAATGTGCCTTTGCCCCCCAGCCTGGCATTCTGTTCAGAACATGTCATGTGACCCCAGCTGACGTCCATCGTGCCATGCGATGTTGGCAGATGATGTCTGCTTCACTGCTGCTGTGGCTTCACCCCGGTGATGAGCACAAACTTGATCAGGCCCATCCTGAAGCCTTGGGCCATCAACGGCATCACAAGAGCACCTGCAAGCACACCAGCCATACGTGAATTGCGCACAGATCGGAGCAGGAAAGACAGACTCTGAGAGGGTAATGTCCTACAGTAACAGTTATGGCTGAAAAGCCCTGCTCACAACAGCAATTGAGCGCATGCAGGAGCTACGCCCTCCAAGGCAGGGGTGTATCCGCTTGGACCCCCCTGCAGCAGACGCCACAGCACATGCATACCCCTGAGAGCTGCAGACCCAGTGTGCTGGCACACTGCGCTACCTCTGGAACCCCAACACAGCACAATCTGGCCCACCTTTGATGGTGGTCCAGCCTGCCTTGAGAAGGCCCCGGATGCCTTCAGCAGTCATGGCACTCTTCACCACCTCACCCCAGAAGGGCGCCACCTCATTGGACCAGTCGGCTGTTTTTATGTCCTTCAGACCATTGGCCTCTGCAATTGCAGCATTTCAGAACACAATGACACGTGTTACATGTGTTTATCGCTCTGTCAGCATAAGGAGACCAGTCTGCGATAGCTATGCTGACTCAGTGGCCTGCAGACCATTTGGCCTCTGCAGTTGCAGCAATCCAGAACACAGCAACACATGCTCACTCATGCTGTGACCAGCATAGGGGACTAGCCAAAAAGGGTTAAGGATCGCAGATTTCACACCTGATTTGGCCTGAAACTGTGCCCTGCCATCGAGCTGAGTCACCCACCAAACAGCCCGGCCCAACACCCTGCTCTGCCTGAGCGTCACTCACCAAACAGCCTCTGGTAGTCTGCGACAGAGCACCAGGCTGGCAGGTAGTACGCGTCACAGATCTTGTCCAGCAGCATGCGCTCTGAGGGCTTCAGGGTTGACTCCCCTGGCTCCAACACACGGTGGCACCAAGTCACAACAATCACACGGCCACCTGTACAACACACGCGCACACCGTCATGACCGTGAATGAGTCATGCAGATGCATACGCGCTCAAAGAAGAAGCTCTCCTTGCACCCAGGAATGTCCAATTGAGTCAGGCTGACGTTTGCAAGGGACGCCACACCCAGACATGCACAAGGTGAATCATACACAGGAATGCACACGTCCTCTTGTCATAAGGAGTCACACTGTCTAGATCCATGGCTAGGCCCCTGTCTGTGACACCCCTCCCTGCCCTCTCCCGGAAAACCAAGGCGGCCCACCCCACATTCGAGCAAAGCTCACCAGGTGCAGCCACCCTGCACAGCTCCCCCACAAATCGCTGCTTCTCTGGCATGTGCTCCCCGCTCTCCTGTGTGCAGCAAACGGGGTTTCCAGCGCAGGCAGCAACTTGCTCTCAGGATGCTTCATGCAGCAAAGAGGCAGTTTAGGGGTGAATGATTGTGATGTGAGAAGAAACTTCTTCACAGGTGCCTCAATATGTCACACCTATCTTGTACGCACAAACACCAGTCAGTCGCCACCAAGACAACGAAAACCAGCAGGGGTCAGGACTGCAGGGTTTGCGAAACTAAGGATAGTCGCAGCACATCTGCTGCCGTCATTGCCGCAGCCACAGCAGGCCATGCAGCAGCAAGCCAAGGCGAGCCTGCCATCCACATGCGCTTACCATGCTCCACACAAGGTCGAAGCTGTTGTCAGGGAAGGGCTGCTGCAGGGCATCTGCTACCTACAGGCAACGACAGGCACCACATTCGGCCCAGGGCATGGCACACCAATGAATCCAAGAAGCATAGCAGCACCTTCATGGGTATACCCACCGTTGGGCCTTCTGGCTGTTTGAAAGGACTCCTGTGCACATCAAGCCTCCTGCGCACGGAACATCAGACCTGTCCCCACACTCAGCAGATGCCAGGTGGATGCACTAATCCAAAGAGCAGCAACACCAGGGGGGTTCATACCTGGAATTTGCACTTGCTGCCCAAACCAGCTGCTGCGCTCAGCTCATTGGCACGCTGCGCCTGCACAGGACTCAAAGTGATGCCCTGTGCCGTGCAGCCATACTTGCTGCTGATGTGCCTGCTGCTGCCACCAATGCCACAGCCGACATCCACCAACTGTGTGGTGACAATGCAGTAGGCAGTGTTGATTCAGTGCAGGGATCTAGTTTTGCAGGGGAAATTCGGCAAACAGGAAAACAGGTACTGTGTGTCTGATACAGCCTGCGTCAGCAGTGGCCTACAACCAATAGCGCAAGGAGCGAGGAGCCCACACCATGTGCATGCCAGACTGGGAACATGCCACAAGCTACTGCTTGCTACCAAGCACTCAAAGCATCATGAACTGTCACATGGGCCGATCCGAATGACGCACCGACTTGACAGACTCCACGCCCGCCCACTGCAATGTCTCTTCAATCATGTCAATCTGTGCCTGTGCATTGGTCTTGGGCGCACCCCCGGCTGGGTAGTAACCTATAGTAACATGACACACAGGACCTGAGTGACGCCTCACGAGCGGCTTCCTCAAGTCTGTGGCACTTTCAGTGCTGCTGTTTTGGCTTGTCAACACATGCACCTTTGAATGCCAGATGGCATGCAGGTTTGCACTGTGCAGGGTGAGCTGACGTATTTGTGCAGGCTGGCCTTGGAGCCGTAGCAGCACACGCTACAAAGCACAAGTAGGCCGCCCGCCATACGAATGTCGACTGCACTGCATGGTTGTCATAGACAGAAGCCACTTGCCGTGGTGCATGTGCTCCCCCCAAACAGACTCCCAAAGTCCAGATGACTCATTGTAGAACCTGGCAATGCCTTGTTTGAGCGGTGCAAACTGCGAGTTGCAACAACAGCGCCTCAAAATCAGTGCTCAACGCTGTTGAGCGCGACAGCAGTACATGCGAGCTGTGTGCCCGCACCCCTGCTGGTTGGGGAGTGCAGCTCCCGGGGCACAGCACAGCGTTATGCCTCAGGCCACATGTGGCAGTGAAGCAAGGGCAGCATAGCTCCGAGAACTTACTGCATCTGGGGTGCTGGGTGCAGCCGGTTTGATCAGCTCATCCACACTTGAGCAGACCCGGACATGCCTACGTGGCGTGACCACCAGAGCTTGCCCTGAAGGCCTGACCTTGACCTGTGCTGGGGTTGTGGTCTGCAACTGCTGTCGGAGCATCTTGGCAATGGTGCCAGCAAACACAGATAAAAACAAAGAACAAAAGAGCTGCCACAGAGCAGCGAGCAGCACAAACAACAGCACGGGCTGACTTCTCCAAGAATGAGATCTGTGACAGATACCTTGCACCAGAACGCCTCAGTGTTCTTACGCGCTGCAGGTCAGTACTCAACATTTGTTCCTCATAGCAGCAGCTGTTGTACGGACGAGCTGCGAGCAAACCACATCTGACGACAAGGTTGTTGCTGAGACCCAAGCTCAACCCTGGCCAGCTTAAACATGCTGTAGTGCAGGACTTGGACAAGCTTGTTGAGCTGGCAATTTCTTTGTTGTCGTTACACAGCACTCTAAAACTGCATCTGCCAGCTGCTGTCGGTCCAAAGCTGGTGGTTTGCTGTCCTGCGCTCGTTCATTTGACGTCCTGTTCTTGGCAACGTCATTTGGTCTGGTTTTTGTCAAGTCAGTAAGGTCACCAACAGGTCTCATGCTCCATCTGCAACACGGCCAGCAGGTTGCAACCGGTGCCACATCGGCCAGCAACAGGTATGCCAGGGCTCGTAAACTAGTTTTTACAGCTGCTTTTGACATTGATGATATTCTGTGCCCAGGATCTGTCACGTCATGCCCTTGCTTGCTACAGCCTGGCCAGGGTGTTGCACTCCTCCTGCAGACCTGCAACATGTCCAAAGCCGCATAGCTACGTTGTGCATACATATGAATCAAGCAAATGTCAAATATTACGTGATCTGACATCAACACACGCGCTTTGTGCAGGCCGGCTCTGCCCAGCAGCTTCATCTGCGGGCGACAGCCTAGCAGAAGCAGGCAACCGTTTAGCAATGGCTGCCCCAGCAAGCACGCCAGCAGCAGCAGCACACGTACAGCACGCACAGCTGTCGTAGCACGGGCAGAAGAGCGTGAAAGGAAAGGCCCCAGTGGCCTAGAAATCGGGGGCCACAGCCCCACCAGTCCAAGCGGCTGGGATGCAATGCGTCAAGCACTCACAGACGCAGGGGTGAGCATCAGTAGAGTCTCCATTTGGTGTTCAGGACAGCTGAGTTTGCTGTTCATTACAAATTGTGCTTGCATATGTGTACAGCTCAGCACGATAATGCTGTTTGTTGTGAATCAAGTGAGGTACAGCATTCCCAGTGCAGTGGAAGGCAGCAGCTACATGACCTGTGACACAGGTTGATTCATGTATTGCAAGCCAATGTGAGCTACCACCACGCCAGTATGTGCAAGGGTTACGACTGCCTGTGCATGGGCAAACCAATCTAAGCAAGGGCACTGGGCCATGTTGCATACCTGCAGGTCAAGATGCTGGCGCCGCAGGAGCTCATTTTTGCAGCAGAGCGCGGCAATGTGGTGGTTGTGGATGTCAGGTGGGCAGACAGCCAGCAAATGATGCACCAGGTTGACACCATGCCCCTGCTGTTGGCCATGCAAGTGGCCAAATTGAGGTGGTCCAGCCCCCGTCAGTCGCTTCTCATCAGCATGCTATGACAGCAACAGCACTGCTAGTAGTCATCGTGGGGTCACCGTTTCCTGCTGATGATATCCTGCTTGCCTGCACATGCCATACTGCCTAATCTAATCCCTGCAGGCCAGAAGCAGACTATGACAAGGTGTGACCTGGCGCGGGGCTTCCCCACACATTGGCATTGACAGGCTTGTATGCTGTGCTGTTGCCGCACGCAAGCCTGCCAACTACACAGTGGGAGGAAGGCAGTGCTCAGCCATGCTGCTGTGCATGCAATGTCAGGCCGCCATGCTGCGGCAGCCTTCATCAAAGACACATACCGGTGCATCAACCTCATGTAATGTTTGATTAGTGTCCCTGTCAACATCCACTCACAAACGCCCTCATTGGCTCTCCAGGCATTTGCAAATGCACTTGGCAACCGCAACAGTGATCATGAATGTTTCTCCAAGGTGTCTCGTGCAAGGCATGGTTTGTGTGCTGAGGGTGGAAGCTTGTGCACGCCGCAGGGTCACCTTCCGGATGCTTTGAATGTCCCATTCTACAGGCCCATCACAGGGTGGTGAGTCCTTGCTTCATTGCCAGCTACTGTGGTGTCCAGCACATAAAGACATGCATCTTGTTGGACGCTTTAAAAGTGGTGTGCGTCCAGTGTCAGTCTTGCTTGTGCTGCTGATAACTACCACATCAGCAGCTCACACGGGGGGCAGGAGTTGGCCTTGACACACGATCACTCTTGCATCTTATCCCTGCAGCCCCCACCAACACCATGGATTTGTACAAATTCTCCAAACGCCACCCTATCTGACATGTCCCGCTGTTGTGGCCGCAGGGAACCCTTCAAGATTGCCAGGCGGTTGGGTTATGCAGCGTAAGTATCACACAACCTGGCCCCTGCCAGCCAGTGGCATTACTTGGTTGTTTGCTGCGCGGTTGCTGTCAGCATCGATGCACAATCGACCCACACCTGATCACAGCCAGCATGCTACACATGCAGTCAACCCGCAGCCACATCAATGCATCGGCAGGCAGTTTGATGGAGGGGGCTGGCAGCTGGTCTGAGTGATCAAGCATGGCATGTATTCCAGGGTACTCCCCACACAACATACATATCACGAGGCTGTAGGAGGCAGGGATCAGCTGAGCTAGGTTGCATAGAAACCATGTAAAAGAAAGGGTGTTGGGGGCGTGTGGATGACCCCTGTCCACAACCTCTTTGACGCTAGCTAGTATGTGCGTCTTGTGTGTTGCAGGTTTGGCGTGCTGAACGGCACAGAGGTCAACCCAGACTTTGCCAAGGGTGAGCTCAGGGGTACATGCAATGAATCTCAGAGCTGCTGCACAGGGATGTAGGACAGAAGTATTACGACGAGCTGATGTGCTTGGCTTGTGCGTTTCGCTAGCAGTATGTCCGCAAACTGAATAAACGTGTGACGTGCCTATAAGGACAGAGGC
>QAXK01005725.1:0-19441 GCA_004335735.1 Chlorella sp. KRBP
GTGCGGGTCTGGCTGCCAAGGCCACTCACTGGGTGACGGTCTTGAAGCGCCTGTTGCGCGGGTCGTTGCCAGTGCCGGCCAGGTACGACCAGTTGGCAAGGTTCACAGCCATGTCATGGTCCAGCAACAGCGCCTCAAACACGCGTGCACCTGCACACGTGCATGCAGGAATGTCGCACAGTCAGAGGTGTGCTCTGGCGCAGAGAGCCTTTGCTTGTTGAGTGGACCCACAGAGAGGCCCCACCTGATCTCCAGTCCACACGCAGCTCCTTTGCCAGCAGCGAGGCCACGTTCTGCCTGCCGCGATTGCTCATCCAGCCGCTGCCAGCCAGCTCACGCATGCACGCGTCGACAAAGGGCAGGCCCGTCCGCCCGCTGGCCCACCTACAGGCAGCCACAGGCACGGGCAGTGCAGAGCAGAAGCGGCTAAGCAAGAGGCTAAGCAGCGCTGGGGCTGTTGTGCAGCAACACTGGCTGCACGCACCTCTGCAGCAGGTCAGGATCAGTCTTCCATGCAGGGACGGCTTGCTGCTGCGCGCCGCTGGCAGGCGCGTTGATGCCGTGGAGTGACAGCAGGTCCTGGCCTGCCTTGATGGCAGTGAAGATGTAAAAGTCCCTGGAGTGCGTAGGCACGTGAAGCAGGTGTGTCGGGTCAGGTGCGCGCACGACCTGTCAGGAACGTCGAGCTCCGTGCCAGCGTGAAAGGCACTTGCCTGATCTGCAAGTGCATCTGTAGCCAGCTGCACGCCTGCTCGGGCGTCCCTCTGGCCGCCACCGCTTGCTTGGCCGCTTGCACCTCCCACCAGATGGTGCGGGGTGAGAGGCACCCCGTTGCCAGGAAGGGGCTCAGCTTTGTGCTCGACAGGTCCCCAACCACCTGCGGCATGGCAGACGCGCGTGCAGCCAGCGAACCTGAGCAGACGTGCTTACAATGCCAAGTGTGTGCAAGCCAGCAGCAGGTCAGGCAGTGCACCGCGCCAAACGAACCTGTGAACGAGTGCTGTCGTAGGTGGCAAGGGCCGGCAGCTGTTGCGTCCCCGCCTGCATGGAGGGTGCCCCGTCCTCTGAGCCCCACACGTAGCGCCGGAGTCGCCTCAGGGATGACTGCTCGCCTCCATGCAGCTGGAACGCGGAGCGAGGGTCTGCTGGTGCTGCACAGGAGCAAGAAACACCACAGAGACCACACCCCATGTCTGCATACGGGCATGCCACGGTTTGAAAGCAAGCCTTTCCCTTGGTCCCCTTGATGCACACACACCAAAGCAGGTCAGCGTGGACGCTTGCTCCTGGTAGTCCACGCCCACCAGGTCTGACAGCGCGCACAGCGCGGGCAGCGCGCCCGCCTGCTGGTACGCCTCCAGAGCACTGGTGGGGATGGCGCCCACCTCCACGCCGCTAATGCTGGACTCTTGCGCAGGCGGCCCAGTGCTGGCGAGCAAGGGCGGAGGAGGTGGGAGCCAGGTGGGTGCGGGCAGGGCCTCTGGGACAGGCACCTCACATGCACTCAGCATCTGCAAAGGCACCATACCCCCGGCCAGGCAGCAGGCTAGCTTGGTGCAGGGTACTCAGGCTGGCAAGCACCCCGTGCCGAGTGCGCAGAGTCTGTACATCACGCATCATGTACCTTCCTGAAGTCTGTCATGACTTGGGGCAGCTCACGTAGGCCCCCAGGCTGCCGCATCACGCGCACCGCCTCCTGGTCCTGCTGAGCGCTGGCCCTTGAGGGTGACAGGCAGGCCAGCAGGTCCGCTGGTGCGTACAGGGTGTGTGGCCAGTACGCTTCCGCTGTGAACGACGCCCCTGCGCGGCAATGCAGCCCATGGGCAGGTTGATCGTTCTGATGCTGCTCCAGTTGGCAACCCATACATGCAGCTGAAAGACGCGCCCTCGCACCATGAGAGAGCACGCGGCTGCGCACGGCTGCCACTGCCTTGTCCTCCACGGCCACTGCATCCGCCAGCACGCCGCAGGAGTGGTGCAAGGACACGTGCCGCACCTGCAAGGCAGGCAGGCACCACGCAAGCAAGCACGCGTGCATGTGGCGCTCGTACCAGATCCTGCTACCGCGCCACCTGCTGCACCACCATCCACCGCACCTCGGGCGCCGCTGCCAGTGCATCTGCCACTACGCCGGCCAGCTGCACGTGCACTGGCTGCTCCTCCGAGCTCAGCCGGAACACCAGGTCATTGCCAAGGCCGCGCAAGTCGTCCCGCAGCGCGTGCAGCGCCTCGAGGAGGAACCTGCACGCCGCCAGAGCGGGCACCAGGTCAGTCACGATCCTGGCAGCTGATCCATGCTGATGCTGTGCTGCAGAGCTGTGGAGAGTTGCTCACTTCAGCCTGTGCGGCCCCAGCCGTGTGTGGCCCAAGCTGAGATCCCGCTGAGGCCCAGCGCAGTCCAGCACGAACACTGGCAGGAGGCGCGTCTGCAGGGTCGACGCTGCTGCTGCGGCCGCGACGCTTTGCAGGGCGGCGTTGTCCGCCAGGCGAGCGTCGCGTGTCACCCACAGGACGTGGAGCACCTCGCTCATTGCCCTGCTGGCTGCTGCCTGGAGGAGGCGCCTGGTGTGGTGCAGCCGTGGCACTGCTCCTGCCAGGCGGTGGATGCTGCGGCTGGGGGGGCGGACGCCCGCGCGACCATCACGGGATCCTGCCGTGCACAGCCGCGTGCGGCCTTGCTGTGCGCCCATGCATTCGTGTGTGGCCTTTGTACAAGAGTGTGGAAAGTGTAGGTCCGGACGCGGGAGATGCACCGACGACCGCCATGCGTCGGTGCGCGATGAATGAGCATAGAAGAAGGACCACAAGATGCAGAGATGCAGAGATGCATGTCAGACCAGACAGGCACCCATCACGTGTCGCTGTGTAGCCAGAGGTGGTCCTGCAGCTTTTGCGCGTCCTTGCCCAGCACTTGGTCGACGAGTTTGCCCTTGCGGTACACGTGAAAGGTGGGGCTGTACTTGATGCCCTGCGTTGGCCAAGTGGTAGGTGCAGCTGTGGCTGCTGAGCGCATGTGCTTCTGTGCAGCGTGACGTCTGCAGAGCAGCATCACATCGCCCCACATCTCGCACCTTGGTGTGTTCCCGCATGTAATCCACCTGGGCCACGGCGTACTTGAACGTGTTGAACTGCGCTCCACGGCCACAGGTTGTGTGCGCAGGCCAGGTGAGGAAAGCTTGCGCAAGGGGCGGACTTCCGACGACGCGCTGTTCTCGCCCCCACCAGAATGGCCAAGACAGGTCTGCAGCCCACGCACCCGTTTGCTCAGCTCGTAAAACGTGGGAAAGATTTCGTGGCATTTCTGGCACCTGCGCAGGACAAGCGAGAGCGGCACAGTTTGGCCATCCCTGGCCATCCCTGGCCACAGCACCGCTGCTGCTGCCACTCCACCCGAAGCTTGCTGCTTCCTCCCTCCCTCACCAGGTGGAGCCAAACTGCACAACCACCTGCATGGGCAGTGCACACGGCGCACGGCGCCCGACGTGTGTCCTCACCCCGGCCGCTGCAAACTGCCCTCACTGGCTGCAGCTGCGCTCACCGGAGCCTGAGCCTGCTTGTGCTCCGCCATGAACGCGTCGAACTCCTCGTCTGTGCGCAGGCCAGACATGTTCGGAGCGATTGCGTCCGATCCAGAGCGTGGGGCGTCCTTCTGCGGCGGCTGCGCAGCGTGGCGACCGAGCAAAGCGCATTCGTTGCCTGTGCGCGCGGCTGGTCTCGTTCGCTTCAGGCGCAGGGGGTCACCTTGCCTCGCCGCGCGCCAACATCCATGACGGCGGCGGGTGGCTGCAGCGTGATGAGGTAGCTGGGCAACGGCTGCGCCATGTAGGTGCTGCACTGTGACTCTGACTGTGCGCCGGGCGCAGGGGTCCGAGGGTTGCATGCCCAACCGTCGGCGGCGTCAACCGCACGCTCGCTTGTGCAGGAGGATCTCCACAGGCGTGAGCATGGCGGACTCGCCGCACACCGCGCACTCAAACAGCCGCTTCACGCCGCTGGACTGCCCAGGTGGTGGCGGCCGCTCGCCACGTGCGGCCTCCATTGCTCCGGCCGCCTCGCTGCGCTCCGCCCCCTGGCCACGCTCGCCTGCATGCGTGCTGGTGCCATGGCGTCCCCCCTCCTCTGCGTGCCTGTGCTGCCCCTCATGTCCGTGTGGAGAGTGCTGGTGCTCCTCGTCCTGCTGCTGCTGCTGCGACGGCCCCGGCCGCAACGCGGGCATCCGCCTGCCCCACCGCACGGCAGCAGTATCCTGGGCGTAACGAAGCAGCCGCATCACGCCGTCAGCCTGAAGGAAGCCAGCTGCACCCTCCACAGCACCAGTACCCGCCTCCTGTGCTGCGCCCTCGGCGGCGTTTGGCGCTCCTGCTGATGGCAAGGCTGAGTTGTAGCCCTGCACTTCCAGAACCTGCAGCCACCCAGTGCAAGCTGCACAGTTGGCCGCGGTCGCCACTCAGCATGGGCACACCAAGCAGTGCGACAGTCCCTGGGCGCGTCGCACCTCTGCAGGCAGGCCCTGAGCCTTCTCACAGGTCGCCAAGTGCTGCTTGACCTCCTCATACGTCGCTGCACACAGTACAGACAGACCAAGAACGCAAGAAGAACAAACTGTCAGTCACTCATCATGCAGGCGCTGCCCACACAGCCCACAAGCATGGTCCAGCCGCTGACCACGCACCAATGAGCTTAGTGCTGCAGCCAGGGCAGGCCCAGTGCTTGCGCAGCGCGGGCTGCAGCGCGTGCGCGGCCATGGCGCTGTCAAACCCCCGCAGCGCGCCCCAGTGCAGCCACGGCGCCAGGCGCAGGCCCTGCTTGCGCCGGGGGGCGCCGTGCACGTCCAGCTGCAGCTCCTGTCACACACACACACACACCACGGCAGCAACACACCACCGTCATGACCCAAAACCTGGAGGTCTTGCACACATTCATGGTAGGAAGAGGCCAGTCCACCAGTGTGTGCACATGTATGCACACCTGCGGCCGGGCGCTTGGCTCCTCCCCACTGGCAGGCGCCACCTCCTCTGGTGGCAAGTGGTAGAGGGCAGTGGTGCGCGCCCCAGGCACCAGACGCTCCACTGTGAACCTGCAAACGCAAACCGTGCACCAAGAAAGTGCTTTCAATCGTGTATCAGAGTCACAGGCTACTCATGCTTGCACACCACGAAAGTGCAGCGGCGTCTATTCACCTGCTGGGCCACTCCATGGCCAGGGCCAATGATGCAGCCAGCTCATCCTCCTGCAGGATGGGAACCCACGTCTGGCCAGGACCCTGCTCCCCTCCCTCCCCTCCCTCCCCTCCCTCCCCACCCTCCCCACCCTGAACCTCAGCCGGGTGCTGCTCATCCTGCTGCCCCGCCACAAGCAGGTACCCATCGCCACCAGCCACCCCCTGCTCCTCCTGAGGCACCTCGCGCTGTGCAGGCGGCAGCAGCAGCTGTGGCGGCGGCTGCTCAAACGCCGCGTAGCCCAGAGCATCTAGCAGCTCATCCGGTGCGCCCGCAGCACGTGCCGCAGCTGTGAGCTGCTCCACTGACCCGCCTGCACCTGGTGGCAGCAGGTCCCACGGCAGAGCCTGCCATGCCCGCGTGCCACCACCACCAGCGCCGCCGCCACCTGGCAGGGAGATGACCTGGCTGCCCGCAGCCCCTGAGGCAAAGCGCGATGCGGGTGTGCTCTTGTTGAGGCGGGCGAGGGAGAGCCTGCGGTGGAGGAGCAGCGCCACCTGCTGCCGTAGCCGCGCCACCAGGGGCAGGAGCTGCGTGCATGAGGCAGACGGCACACACAGATGACATCTGATACGCCCACTGAGGCGCCAAAGCAGATGCAAAAAACCACACAGGTGTGCACGGCACAGGTGAAGCAGAGGCGCAGGTGAGAATAGGTATTGAAGCGTGGAGGTGCGGTGTGCAACTGCCAAGGCTCACCGCGCTGCCGCTGTCGTCATGGAGCCGCAGCAGCAGCCACCCGTCCAGCACAAAGCGCGTGGCGGCGGCGTCTGCGTCCACGTGCGTGGCACCCAGCAGCAGCGGCGCCAGTGCCCAGCAGGGCGTGAGGTTGCACAGGTACTGCCGGCGCGTCTCGAGCAGCTCAGTGTACACCAGCACCTCCTGCGGGGCAGCAATGCAAAGCAGAGGTGCGGCACAGCAACTGAGCACTCTTCCTGCTTCGGCATGTGTGCATGTGCTGCAGCGCAGATGTGCAGACGTGTGCTTGTGCACACCTGTGTGGAGATGTCTGGCAGCGTTCCCGTGAGGCAGCTCGAGGGGTGCACCACCAGGTTGGACAGTGCAGAGGTGTGGAAGCGGCAGTCAGGCTCGCGACGCTGTCGGTTCATCTCATCCGGCACGGCCACACGCGGGTACAGGGACACTGACAGCATCCACCTGCACACGCGTGCAAGGACGCGGCACTGCTGGCCCCTGCTGCCCTTGGTGCTGCGGCTAGCCGCCCCGCTTGAAAAGCTGCACAGATCAGCGGCAGCGAGTATGCGACCCGTGCTCCTCCTTGCGCTAGCGCGCACTTGATGAGCATCTTGTCATGCTTAGTCATGGGTCGCATGGCGGTTGCTGCCATGGCCGCCACGTCAGCGGCCACGCGCAGGTCCAGGTCACGCAGCTCCTCCGCCTGCGGGCAGGCAGGAGACCGCTTGCACAGTGGAAACAGCCACGCCCTGTGGTGAGCAAGAGCAACCTGCACTGGGCTGGCGAGGCTGTGCGGGAAAGTGCACTTGGCCGCCAGTGTGCGAGTCAGTGACGCTGAACGGGCCAAGCTTACCCAGCTAACTCTAGCCAAGCATAGCAGCTAGCAGCTAGCAGCCATATGGTCTCGCACCTCTGCGTCCTCCTCCTCCTCCTCCCCGTCGCTGCTGCTGGCCTCCTGCCCCTCCTCATCCTCCCCGGTGCCCTGCGCCCCGCGCCGCTTGCCCTTGCCGCGCTCAAGTTCCTCCTCCAGCCGCAGCACCTGCACGCCAGCATAACAAGCCACGTGCACATACCTCGGCACCTGCATGCTGCACTGGCAACCATTCCAAGCGCCTTGCCCCCACCCCCACCCACAACGCGCCCCCACCACACCAAGCGTGTCAGTGCCCACCTTGCGTCCCCGGTCCCGGTCCCGTTGGTGCTGAAGCTCCCTCAGCCGCTGCCGCGCGGCGTGAAGCCCAGCCGCACCAAGGTAGTGGCGCTTGCGGCGCTGGCCACCTCCACCTGCGCCTGACAGCTCACCCTCGCCACGCACGGCCAGCCGGTGCAGGCCCACGTCTGTCAGCAACTCCTGCAGGCAGGCGGCAGCCACAGCAAACGAGAGAATCTGCTGCTTCCTGCTGCTGAATGGAACACATGGTCCCCACATACACTGCAGGAGGTCTCCAAACAGATGTTAATTGTCCTAAAAGCACCGCTGCCTGGTGGTCCGCATTCATTCGCATCTGTAACTCACCTGGAACTGTGCCTTGAGTTTGGCCATCTCGTGCAGGCGCTGCTCCTCCATACCCGCTCGCCGACACCACTGCAGAGCACCAGGACACAAAGACACCTCACATGCGTCAACACATAAGGTGCGTGAATGGGGGCATCCCTTGGCACGCTGCGGGAAAGGGGCATGCACGCACCTTTGTGGCTGCGTTGCGCCCCTCCTGCTGCCTCACGCGCAGCCAGGTCTCAAACACGCTAATGAGCGTCAGCGCGTCGCCGCCCGACCGATCCATGAGCTCGTAACGAGCAGCCCTGTGAAGCAAGGACAGCCACAACCAGTAAGAAAGAGATGGACACTGCTTGGTTAGTGAGACTGTTAGTGTGCAGGAGACCGAGTAGCAAGAAATGGAAATGCAGCAAAACGCACACAGCGAGCAGCAAGGCCCCCGGCCTCACCTGGCTGCTTCGTCATCATCGGCCAGGCGTGAGAAGGGGCTCTGCACGCTGAGCGCTGCCGCCAGCGTGAGCGCCGGGTCCAGCAGGCCCAGCACGCTGCCCAGCACCAGCAGCTTGCCAATGGCCGGCTCCACGGGCAGCATGCTCAGCACGCAGCCCAGGGGCGTCAGGCACTCGCCCGCCGTCAGCGCGCCCACCTGCAAAACACACGCGGCACCACACGTGATGCAACCTGCAGAGTCTGATTGCATTTCACAGAGCAGACAGGGCTGCGATATGTGCGTGCAAGCCCTGTTGACCCCCCAAGCTCCCTCAGTCGCCTGACCTGTCTCAGGTTGATGATTGCCGCCTCCAGCACGTCCTCAGGCGGCGGGTCGATGAAGCCAAACCGGCGCGGGTCCAGTGCATCACCCGCCAGGCTCTTGATCTGCACGCAGGCGCCAGCACACATCATTGTCATCTGATGAGCCCTAAAGCGCCACATAGCACAGGTGCACAGGCCAACTCACGTGCACGCTGCTGCAGCACCTTTGTGCACCCATGCCATGAGAGCTGCTCTGCCCAGGCACCCAACGATTGCCCAGCGTGCACAACACCACAGCGTGCCCTCACCTGCAGCACCACGGACTCTAGCCTGACGCGCTGTATCTCGGGCAGGCTGTAGGGCCTGAACTCCTCGTACTGCTGCGCCGTGTACATCCTGAAGCACTTGCCCGGACCCGTGCGCCCGGCGCGACCCTTGCGCTGGTCGGCGGACGCACGTGAGATCCAACCCTCTGCACCACACATCAGGGAACTGCACCACACATCAGGGGAGCTGCACACACAATAGGTAGCTGCAGGTGTACCAGAACATCTGTGGGTCACGCCTCACACCCAGCGACGGTGAGGGAGAGAGGTAGGATACTTACATGCACGCAGGGAAGCTCTAGCTGCCAGACACATCAAAACGAGGCGCCTTTTGCGTGCACTGGCGTGCCGAGGCATGCAGCTCCCACAGAGGCTGCCGCAGCACGATAGCGCGGCATTCACCCCAACCCACCTTGCAGGCTGCCCGCTCCGCTGGCCGTGTCCACCACCATCTCCTTGGCCCGCCCGCTGTCGGCGACAAAGCGCACGCCGTCAATGGTGATGGACGTCTCGGCGATGTTGGTGCTCACGATCACCTTGCGCACGCCCTCGGGCGCTGCACGCACACTCGCACAAGCGCACACACAAACACACACTGAGGCCCATGCGCTGCAGTGGGTTGTGAGGGCGCATGGGTGGTTGTAGAACGCACGCAGTGCGTGGTACGCTGGGCAGTGGTGGCCATGGCCATGGCCAACAGGTGCGAGTGTCTAGCTGGGTGGCGCTGCACTGCATGCCGGCCTGCATGCCTTCGCACCTGCGTCAAACACCTTGTCCTGCGCCTCCACGGCCAGGGAGCTGTGCAGCGGCAGCACCACCCAGCGGCGCGTCTCGGCCGCATACAGGCGCAGTGCGTCGCACAGCGTGGTGATGTCCGCCAGGCCCGCCACAAAGATGAGCAGGTCGCCACGCTGGGACTGGGGATACTCACTGTCGATACGCTGCGGCCACGCACAACAGGCCCGCACACCGTGTGCGGTTCAGGTGTGTGTGTGGTGGACTGACCATCCCCTGCTATTGTCACGTGCTACCCTGTTGCCAAAGGTCGCCCACAAAGCCGCGCACCTGCAGCAGGCGCAGGTAGGGCGTGGGGTCGATGGCGTCCTGCTGCTGACGTCCCCCCTTGCCACCCCCTCCACCTCCACCTCCACCTGCACCTGCACCGCGCCCAGCAGTGCGAGGGCCGCCGTCGCCCTTGGGCCCCGCCCCCCTGCCCCCCGGAGGCGCGGGTGCACCCTCCTGCTGAGGGTTGGGGGGCACGTACTCGAGGTCAATGGGATACAGGCGCCCTGGCACCTGCACGACATGCGTGGTGTGCGAGTGTGTGAGTGCGTAGCTTGCACGACGGGGCGGCCAGCTGGCAGCAAGGCAGTGAGTAGGGATGAGAGCACTAGCCCATGCTAGAGCAAGCAGTGACCCGGGCACGATGTGCAGCACGTGGTGGTGGTCATGGTACACCAAGAGCGGGGCCTCTGGCAAGCTCAGAACAAGGCAAAGCAACCGCACCTGTATGACGGGTGCATTGCCAAAGTAGGCGCTGTACGCCTGGAAGTTGATGGTGGCGCTCATGAGCACCAGGCGCAGCTCCGGCCGCTGCAGCAGCAGCGCCCTGCAAGTAGCAGAGTGTGGGGGCGTCATGCTGAGGTGAGCAAAAGCAGCCAGAAGCATGCACGCTCTGCCCGCTTGCGCGCGCAGCCATCATGCCGCCTGTCTCACCTCAGCAAGGCGAGCAGAAAGTCCGTGTTGAGGTGGCGCTCGTGCACCTGCACACAACATGGAAGCAGCAGCAGCAGTCGATGGCCCAGGTGCCTCATCACCACTCCTACAAGACTGCGCGCCGCCTCACCTCATCCATCCCCTCACCTCACCTCATCAATGACCACCACATCATAGGCCGAGAGCGTGGGGTCCGACGCCATCATGCGCAGGAGGATGCCTTCCGTCATGAAGATGATGCGGCTGCCTGATGAGGCCGTGCTGGCGAAACGGATCTTGTACGCCACGTCATCGCCGTACACGTTGAGGGTCTCATACGCCACGCGCCTGCGGTACAGCGGTACATGCACCCGGGGATTGAGGAGGGGTGGGGTGAGGGAAGACCGTTTGCATATGCAGTGGGACAGCCACGCAGGTGGGGATGGCGTGCATGGTGCGCAGCTCTGGCCTGACGCAAAGAGGAAGAGCAGGTGGGAGGTCCCGTGCTGCCAGATCAGCGGGGGCGCAAGTGGAGTCCAGACGTGACGCACCGGCAGAGGGAGATTGCTGAGATGCGGCGTGGCTGGGTGCACACCACGCGGCTGCAGGCACCACGCAAGGGTGCAGGTACAGAGCGTTAGTGAGGGACCCACACGAGCCACGGGACCACAACCCACCCTCCCTGTCTCTCACTTGAATCCAGCGTTGATGAGGAACTGGGGCACCTGCGTGCTCTTGCCACATCCTGCACACAGCAGCAACGCAGCGGCACACCATGGCCAATGCCCGCATGAGCTGGGCTCCACAGGTCCTCAAGATGATCAGCAGTGCGCTTGCCACGCCACAGGGGTGGTCATCTGACACATTGGCTGCCAGTGCGCGCACGCCCTCAAAGCCAGGTGGTGCTGGTGCCTCACCAGTGTCCCCGGCCACCACCACTGCCTGGTGCTCCCTCACAGCCGCCACAATGGCGCTCTCAAAGGCAGCCATGGGCAACGTGGCCTTGTCACTGACGAGCTTCTTGAGGCGGGTCAGCTGCCTGTGTGGCCAGTGGAAAGGGAGACAGAGCGCACACAGCACCCTGTTAGCCCAACGCTAGCGTGCACACCGCATACAGGTGGCAACGGTGGTGCCGGCAGCAGCCCCCCCATGAGGCCCGCACACGCCAACCCATTCTCCACGAGGCGCCAACCCATGCTGCATGCGATATGTGATGCTAATTTTGGTATCTGCTTGCCAGACATGGCTGTACCAGATGTAAAGCTCACCACACCCCCGCGACCTTCACCTGCGCTGGTGGAAGTCGTGCCACCAAGGGAGGCAGCTGCGGTACGCCTCCAGCACCTGCAGGCCCGTCAGCGCGGCGCTGGAAGCAGCAGGCTGGTCCCTGTCCCTCCTGTCGTCCCTTTCCCATCGATCATCCCTCCGGTCCCGGTCCCTCCTGTCGTCCCCGCCTCTCCGGTCGTCCCTCCCTCTTCTGTCGTCCCTGCTGCTACCATGTCGCGATGAGCTGCCACCACCGCCACCACCGCCACCACTGCGCTGCAGCCGCTGCACCTTGGCGTCGATTGCTTTGGCCGCCTGCCGCACCCGCCCCTTGTCGCACACCTGGACAAAGCCGCACGGGCACCGTGTGCACGTGCTCTGATCATCGCATGCCAGCGCCCGGCTCCCGCTGGCAAGCATGTGTTACACGCGCACCACGGTGACGTTGATGCGGAAGCGTGCGTCCCACGTGGAGGGGATCCCCAGCTCCTCCCGTCGCGCCCGCCGCTGCTCGTCTTCCGCCTGCTGCTGCTGCTGCTGCTGCCCATCCTGCTTTGCCGCTGCCGTTGCCTTCATGCGGTGGATCTTCTGCACGAACGTGAGCAGCTCTGCGTGCTCAGCGCTGCCCGCAGGCACGGGGTCCGCGGGCGTGTGGAAGCAGGCGTCCAGCTCCTGCTGGAACTGCCCAAAGTCAAGGCTGAGGAGCAGCGCGTTCTGCTGCTGCTGCTGCTCCGCGTCCATGCTGCTACATGTATATCGCAGAATGTGGCACTCCTTGGAAGTGGTTGCATGGCCGATTTCAAGGCTCGGTGGGAGGTGGACTCGCTCGCACGCAACACAGTCCGATGCATCATGGCTTCACCCACACGTTCCCTGCCGCTGTTGCTACTCATCGCTGTGTGCGCATCGTGGTGGTCCCAAGCAGTGCGCTCGCAGTCCACCGGCTTCCTCGAGCAGCTTCAGAGCATGCAGCAGAGCTTCACCAGCGAGGAGGACTGGGGCAGCAGGTTCCGCCCATTCGCGGTCCAGAGGGAGCAGGCGCAGGGTGCGCTCGGCCGGCCGACTCGAGTCGCACTCGCCGCAACTCGCGCGCGCGCCACCCTTCACGCCACGCACACACAAGCTTTGCAGGAGCACCGAGCACCAGTGGCGCCAGCAAGTGCAGCGCCTTTGTGCACAACAGTGGCATCATGGCGTTGCTGCGCGCCGAGCTGGTGGCCACCTTTGGCCGCACGTCCGTCCAGGACGGCGCGCTGGAGTTCGGGTTCTTGGGCGGAGAGGATGAGACAGCGGCGTGCGCAGGACAGAACTGCGCGTGAGTGGATGTTCAGGCCAGGGAAAGCAAGCAGCGCGTGGCCCGTGCGTGTTGGTGCAGCGCTCACGGGCGGCTGCGCCCGCCTGCGGCGTGCACGTGTGTGCAGGTACACGAATCCCTCGTCGCCGTACGGGCTCCTGGTGCTGCCACTCGCCCCCAGCGAGACGCCTGCGGCCAAGCTGGCGCCAGGACAGTCCGTGCCAGATTTTGTCCGCCAGGTGCGTCAACCACACGGCAACTGGCGCACCGGTCCCTAACAACGCGTGCTCCACGGCGCCCGTCACAACAAACATGGCATTGCGTGCGCTGAGTGCCTGCAGGACATGGCGAGCCGCAGCAAGGACAGCACGGTGCCCCCCGCCTCGCGTGGACCCAGTGCGGGCTGGCAGCTGGGGCGCGACGAGGTGGTCGTGCTGGCGGGCTGCCTGCCGCCGGCCAAGGCCTCACGCTACTTCGCCTTCACCAACAACCTGCACTCCCTGTACGACCCCTCGGTGGGTCGCGCGTGCTGCAGCCACTGGCAAGGAGGAAGACATCGACGGCTGCGCCCGGCATCACAACGCATACGCAGCTGTTGTTGCTGTCCGTGCAGGCTGAGAAGTGGGTGTCGGTGTTTGCGTCGACCGGAGACTCCATTGGCGTGGTGCAGCGCCCCGAACCCCGCAACGGCACCCTGCCCAACCGCGGCACACGCAACCGCCTCAACTCCACCCTGCCATCCGCCGCCTCCAAGCAGCAGCAGCAGGCCGGCGGCACGCAACTGGATGGCGTGGGGCTGCTGGCGCAGCTGGTCAACGCTGCGGATGCCGGGAGTGGCTTGGTGGGCACCCGCGCCACCTCGACCAACAGGACCGCCACGCCGCCCAGCGGCACCTTCCTTGGCTGGCTGGTGGGTCAGAGCCGCAACCGCGACAACAGCAGCGGCGCCCTCCCCGCCCTGCCTCCTCCTCCACCTGCTCAGGCCACCGCACCGACGGAGCGGCCGCACGCGAATGCCACCAACAACAGCACAGCCGCGTCGCGACCACTGTGGCCGGGCGCCGAGCTCGCGCAGGCCGCAGGGAAGGTGGGGCTTGACGGCTTGGGCGAGAGCGAGGGTGACGACGCGTTCGACTCGTTCACCGTGCTCATCCTCACGGCCAGCCCTGCGTCGGCGCAGCGCGCGCGCTCCGCGCTGGGGCCCGTGCTGGTCCGCAACGGCCTGCAGGGCGCAGACGCGATCAACGTCGTGCCGATCTCGCCGCCCTTCGTCAGCCAGGTGGGACTCGGCGACACGCACGCGTACTTCATGTTCCTGGCGCGCAACATCCTGGGCGCAGGACAGATGGACGCCTTCAAAGCCTACATCGCGGGTGAGTGCGCGCGACGGCTGCGGCGGCTGCAGCACCGGGCACTCGCCGCTGAATCGCGTGCGCCGTGACAACATGTGACAGCGCGTGTGCGCTTGTGTTGCGCGTGGGTCGTGCGCGCAGGCGAGCCGTGGAACGCGTGGCGCGTCAGCCCCAGCCCCACAGGCGGCGCTGGGTGGCTGAGCCGGGCGCTGCCCCAGCGCGGAGCCGCTGCCGGTGGCTCCTTCCCTCCCGCGACTGTGGTGCCGCGCACGTTCCCGGCGCTGTTCAACCAGACCGAGATGTGGCTCGAGCCCGCCTGGACCTGGCTCCTCACCCGCGTCAACGACTCGTGAGTGCGCGTGCGACTGCGGCAAGCCTGCGCAGCCTGCGGGCGTGACTGACACCTCGATGCCAGTTGCGATGCCGCCTGGCCGCCTCACGCAGGCTCGGGGCAGACGGCAGCTCCCTCTCGTGGTCCCTGGGCAGCGGCTCGGCCCTCCAGAGCGCTGGCGTGGACTGGGGGATCGACTGCTTCAGGCGCAAGCTCGACTTTTGCAACGGCGACAACCGCGACGCGCAGTACCTCACCTCCCTTCCCCTCGTCGCCATCGACCCGGCTAAGTCCAAGGTGCGCGCCGATCGGTGAAGCGCTGAGGAGCGACTGCTCGCTTGAGTGCCAGCGTGAGCACGGTGTGTCCTCGGCCGGTTGCGTCCTGCAGGTGCTTTACCTCGTGGGTGTCAACCATGTGGCGACCGGTCTGGCGTCCTACCTCAACGTCGCCCCAAGTGACCCAGTGCAGAGGCTGGGGCTGGCCAGCTGGGACGATCAGGAGGTGCGCCCGGTGGTAGTGGTACTGGTGGTGGTGCGCCAGGCTGCAGTGCAGCTGATCACTTGCGTGTGCCGTGTGGGCGGTCTGCGTCACGGTGCAGATGCGAGGCAGCGCCGCACCGTTCCTGGCGAGAGGGCCGTACGACGGGCTGAGCGAGTACTTTTACGTGGTCGCGTACGCACGCAACTGCACCGGTGAGCAGCGGGCCAGATGTCAGCGCGCTTGACGACCTAGGCACTGCACATTCTTGTCTGTTGGCAGAGCGTGCACCTCCTGCCCCCCTGCGCTCCTGTGCACTGGCAGGCGTTCCATTCTGCAAGGTGCTCCCGTCCACGGGCGCCCGCAGCCTGCCCGTGGGCCGCCGCATGCTGGTGCTGGAGCGTGCTTACGTCAACCCATCAACTGGAGTGAGCGCCATCTCACTGGTGCTGGCAGCCTCTGACCGCACGTGCTGCGTGTCACCCACACGCTGCCGGTGCTGCCCGCACTTGTGCCGCAGGTGGGCCCCGACGCCAGCGCAATCATTGGCTTCAGGACCGTGGTGGTGACGCTGCCCTCCAGCAGCAGCAACTCCATGCTGTCCGCCGCCAGCGCCCTCCTGAGCAAGCAGGACCAACTGGTCGTCACGCCGAGCGTGGTGAGGCACACGCTGATTGACTCGCCTCAAACCACACCCTCACCTGCACGTGCAGCCGCGGCGGCCCCACCACTGGCGCACGCATGCCGCAGCCGTTGTATTCGTGTGCACGCACATACACCATGTACGAAGGCGGTGGACCCTTCTCCGTGCCGCGTGTCGCTCACCAGCCTGGCTGTGGGCTGCCCCACCGCCCTCATGCCGCGCGAGCAATCCGACGACGGCAGCAGCGGCGGCACTGGCGGCTTCGTCACTGGCTTGGCTGGCAGGGCAAGCAGTGGCGGTGAGCAGCGGCCAGGGGCGGCGGCCAGGCAGCGTCTGGAGACGGCGCGCACGGCGTCCGACTGCTGCGCCTCCGCAGCCTCCTGGTCCGCAAACTCGTGAGTCGCTTCCCTGCGAGCGAATACTGACTCTGCAGCCTGTCCCTCAGTGCTAGAGTGGCAAGGCGGGAGAGCTTCGACGCACGTGTGTGTGCGCAGGTGCTGGTGCGTCAAGAGCGGCCAGGCGCTGCTGGACGCGCTGTCCCCACTGCCCGCCCGCTCGCTGGTGGCCTCCGTGCTGCGGGTCTGTGGGCAGCCGCTCAGGAGCAGCCTGGCCAACTGCACCCTGTAGCGCCCTGTTACAGCCGCCTTGCCCTACCTTGCCAGAGCTAGGTCGCTTGCACGCACCCACTCCGTGAACACTTGCCGCTGTGGTCGTACACTATTTGCTGCAAATGCTGGTAGCTGCCGACCAAAGGGCAGGCAAAGCAATAAAACAGCGCCGAGGCAGGTCATGGAAAAGCACAAACCCAAGCCACTGCTCTCTCAGTCCCACAGTCCCTCTCAACCCAAACCAGTTCCTGCGCTGTGCAGCATTCGCAACCACCACGCCAAGCGCCCATCACTGGTCGCCCGCCCCCTTATCGCCCCCAGCAAGCTCATCCACCAGCTCCTGCGCCGAACAGTAGTCGCCGTGCTGCTCAAAGTACTTGATCAGGCGCGCCAGGAAGGGGTCATGCGACACGGTCTCGGTGTCGGCCACCAGCGCCACGTGCCGCCGCGCGCGCGTCACGGCCACGTTCATGCGGCGCTGGTCCGACAGGAACCCGACCTCGCCCTTGGTGTTGCTGCGCACCATACTGATGATGATGGCCTCCTTCTCACGGCCCTGTGTGGTGCACACACAACATGCACGCGCACACGCAGCAGGGTGTGTGATCAGGCTGAACCGACGAGTCACCCCACCACCACCCACCACCAGGACCAGGAGGGAGGATGAGTGTCTCCACGTGTGTCATATCAAGCATGCCAGCCCCCTCCTGACCCCAAGCACTCACCTGGAATCCGTCCACTGATGATATCTCCACGGCGTGAAGCCGCTCGGGCCGCAGCTCACGCAAGAGCGCCACCTGCAGCCACTCAGTGCCACGCAGGGCAAACATCAGCGACTGGACTGCCACTTGCAGCCACTCATGGCCACGCAGGGCAAACATCAGCGACTGGACTGTCACCTGCAGCCACTCATGGCCACGCAGGGCAAACATCAGCGACTGGACTGCCACAGCAACCGGCTCGGGCGAGTGGACCTTCGTGTGCGATTACCTGGTGCAACTGCATCCCTGGCGGATGGCACAGGGCACAGCGTCCCCTGGCCTCTTTCACCCAGTAGTGGCGAAACTGGCAGCCGCTCTACTGCAGGCCCACCGCACCTGTGCGTTGTACGGCGTGATGACTCCAATGTCCGAGGCAGGGACGCCAGCCTTGAACAGGCGCCACACCTGCGCCATGACCGCCTGCGGCACGCACGGGCGACGCGTGGGGTGGGGCGCGTGAGAGGCTGACAGCGGCGACACAGGGCGCAGACGCATGGTGCTGCATCCTCACGTGCGCTGCCATAGCCTTCCGTGCCTTAGGGCGGGGCAGCTGTTTGGGCATGATGCATGACCACAGCAGCACCACTGAGGCACCTCACCTTGGCCTCCCCCTCGTTGGCCTTGCTGTCCCCCTCGGCCTCCTGCTGCTCCTCAAACCCGCACCCGGCAGTGTCCACCAGAAGCAGCACTGGCAACGCTGCCAGGCCAGCACCTGCGCCCACATCATGCACACGGCAAAGCACTGAATCCACACCATCACGCTGCCTTTTGCACCTGCTCACGTGCAAACAAGCCCACACAGCAGCGATCAGCAGCAGGCAATCAGCACGCACCGTCTGCGGGGGGCGCTTTTGATGCCGCTGCTGCTGCCGCCGCCGCTGCTTTCTGCTTGGAGGCTGCGCCGCCTTTCCCTGCCTTGGAGGTGGTAGAGGAGGAGGCGGCAGGTGTTGGGGCGGCGGGCAGGTCGGCCAAGGTGTGGGCGGTGACTGACTCGTGGGCTGTCAGCTTGCCCTGCAACGTATGATGTAGAGCAGAGGCAAACGTGGGAATGTCCTATAATCCTGTGGCAGTAGGAAACCGCGCTGCAAAGAAGCGTCCCGGGGGAACAGCGTGCGGTGGGTGGGACGGAAGAACTGCGGCGCAAGGGAAGCTGTCGCTCCTCGTTAAAGGGCGCCATGCAAGCTGCGGCAGCGCACCTCATACAGCTCGTTTGACGACCAGGCCATGATGGAGGCGTTCATGCGGTACTGCACCGTCAGCATCTGGCTGGCTCCTTCCCCGTACATTGCCTGCACACGCACGCACGCATGCATGTGGAAACAACGGTAGCACCTCGTAATCTCGACGCAAGGCCTCACTTGCGTGAGATTGGTCCAGATCTTGGCCTCTCAGCAGCACGACTAGAGTCAGAGGGAAAAGGCCGCTCTCGGTCCACGACCAAGCAAGGCTACGCAAGGCGCCCCCAAGCCCCCATGAGCTCACGTGCAGGCGCTCAAACAGCGTGCGCCCCAGGCCCCTGGCCGCCGCCGCCTCGCTGATGACGGTGGGCGGCAGCTGCAGGTGGTCCCCTGCCAGCACAGCACGCGGAGCACGCAGCAGCGCCGCCCAGCACGCCGCCTCGAGCGCTTGCGCCGCCTCGTCAATGACCACCACGTCAAACACCTGGCCCTGCGGGTGCACGGGCACGCACGCAACGAGCAACGGCAACAAATGACCTGGTCTGGGCGCGTGTGCCTAATCTTGCCTCGCTGCTGATTCGTGCTGTCTTGGTCGGTGTGGCCTGAGGACCCGTTTGCAAGCTACACACACACCAGTGCCGCCACTGGTGCCGTCTGCTGGCTGCCTCCTGGGAGCATGACACGGAGCAGAAAGTTATTAGTGGAGGTGTCTGTCCACCTCCATCGCCTTCCCTGCAGCAGGCAGCACTCCTGCATCACCGTGCCGCACAAGTGCAACTCACCTCCAGGTGCCTGTGCTGCAGGCCAGTGAGCGTTGACGCCACCACCTGTGCGCGCTGCACCACCTCGACCACCGCCGCCTCCTGCCGTGACCGCTCCTCCCCGGCTAGCCGCCGCAGGTCCTGACGGATGGACCGACGCTCCGCACGCTCCCTGCGACACGTTTTTGCAACAAGGCACGTGAAAGCCTTACCCACAAAGGTGGTGAGAGATGATGTGTAAGTGCCCACCGCCACGCCACGCCTTGGTTGCTGCGGCCTGAAGCCCCGTTTGCAAGCTACACACACGCGGCGACACAGGCAGATGTTGACGTGCCCAAGCATCCAGAGCCTCTTCTCATGCACCTTGTTCGCTGCATGGGCATGGCGTGCCATGCAAGCTCGTACCTTACCGCACACGCAAGGAGCAGGCATGTAGAGTGCTGTTGGTCAAGGTCTGCACACACCTGACATGCTCGGTAGATGGGCTCCGGCCCCGCCAAGGCGCCCAAACAGATGCAAACATTGACACACACACAGAGACACAGCAGCCTGCACGCGTCCTAAACCCCGCACACAAGAGCC
>QAXK01005728.1:0-10835 GCA_004335735.1 Chlorella sp. KRBP
AACTGCGCCGACTGCACAACTCCGCTTACAGCACACCTGCGTTCCTCCCCACCTATCTTGTGCAGGACTATGAGGTGCGCACCAAGGCCGCCCTCATGCTCAAAAAGTTCCCGGCCAGCGCCTGCTCCTTCGACCCCTTCGCCCCCACCAAGGCGGAGGCCGACGCTGCCGCCGCAAACGCCGCCGCCGGTAACCCTAGCGCTACCGTAGCCACGCGCGTGCGGAGGGTGCCTACCGGCTTCTCTCCCGCCGTGCCGCCCGGCGTGGGGCAGCAGCAGCAGGGAAAGGCAGGAGGGCCGCAGAGGAAGGACAGCAGCCAGGACCTCTCAACAGGTGCGGTGCTGGGCTGCATTTGGTCGTGCCTTGTGACGCCATCATCCTTTGTCTAGTGTGGTTGCCTTGTGACGCCATCATCCTTTGTGTGGTGTGGTTGCCTTGCGACGCCATCATCCTTTGTCTAGTGTGGTTGCCTTGTGACGCCATCCTTTGTCGTGCGATAGCTGCTCTCACGCTGTGGCGCACGTGCAGCATACGAGCCGATGAGCTCACGCCGCCCATCAGCAACCAAACCAAGTCCGCATTTCTCTTTACCCTTGACCTTTCTGCCCTTCAGGAGGGCCTCAAGGACCCGGCGCCCCCGCCTCCCCCTTCACCGACGCCGACGGCCAACCAACCACCTCAACCGCCGCCCCCGGACAGGGCGACGAGGCCGCCGGCCCCCCCCAGCCCAAGCGCTCGCGTCTCCACGGCTTCAGCGACGCCCCCCTACCTCCCCAGGGCCCCCCTGTCAACGGCAACGGCCCTGGACCAGGGAACAACGGCGGAATTGGGGGGGCTGCAGCGGCGGCAGGGGTGCCGGCGGTGGTTGGGTTACCTAAGCAACCGCTGCCGTACTCGTACAGACACGGTTCGGCGTTGCTGGTGGATTTGAGGCCGGATGGGCCGCCGCCGCCGCCGCCGCTGGACGCGGAGGAGCTGTTTGAGCTGCTGCTGGTGACGGAGGAGCAGGTGCGTCTTGGTGGTGGTGACGTGTTAGGTTGGTGGTTTCATGCTGCTGGTGACGGAGGAGCAGGTGGGTGCTCTGCTTTGGGTTGCAGCAGGCGAAGGAGAATTGGTGGTGACAGAGGATAGCTGCTGGTGATGGAGGATAGGGATAGAGGATGGAAGCGATAGCGGATAGACGCAGGTGCGTCTTTGTGGTGGTGAGGTGTTTGATGTTGCTGTAGGGTGGAGGAGCAAGGTGGGTTCAGGCGTTGCGCACTGAGGGAGGCTGGGTTGAGCGCTGCTGCGCGCTGCTGCTCCTACTGATCGCAATGTGCAGGCGAGAAGTGACCCCAAGTGGCAAGACCCAGTGCCACCCATCCGCCCACTGCACCCGCCAGAGGACGCTGTGTTTGGTGAGCTCATGTAGAGCTGTCGAGCTGGAGGGGGGGGGAATAGACGTTAACTCTATCAGCTGCAGCTGGAGGAGGAGGCAGAGGAATAGACGCTGCTTTTGGTGTTAGCTACAGCTTGAGGGGCTGGAGAGGAACCACATACGTTGGCTTTGGTGTCAGCTATAACTCAAGGGTGAGGCGGAGGAGCTCTGCCGCAGGGGCTCGCTTGCTGTGCAGCTGGGTGACGTGATCATCGTGACGTGAGGGGTCAGATTGCTGCTGTGGTGGGCTCCTGCAGCCTTTACCAAGCTTTGTGTGCAAGCTGCTTGTATGCGCGCCCTGTTTAGGTGAAGCCAGCGACATGGAGACGGTCTTTGCCGTGGGCGTCTACGACACCGACTGGCAGGCGGCCGCCATCGCCATGGCCCAAGCCACCTCCACCTCCTCCCACCCGCTCCGCAACACCACCACCTCATCCTCCAAGCCTCAGCTCCCCAACGGCAAGGCCGCCGGCCCCACCTCCTCCTCCCTGTCTGCGCGATCGGGGCGGTCGGGTGGCGCTGCAGGCGGGGAGAACGAGGGCGGGAACGAGGACATGAGCATGCTGGACGTGCCGCTAAGCCCTCTAGGGCACTCGGCGACGTGCTCGCCTAGCCGGGCGGAGTGGGCGGCGCAGGAGGTGGAGATGGAGCAGGCGGCGCAGGCGGCGCAGCACGCGCAGAGGCAGGCGCAGCAGCAGCTGTGGCAGCAGCAGCGCATGGCCGCGGCAGGGTTTGGCGGCATGGGGCGCGGCGTGAACGGCGTGGGAAACGGAGGAGGGATGGCGTTGAGTGGAGGGAGCGGAGCGGCGGCGGCGGCAAGTGGCGGCACGGGTGCGGTGGTGGGTGGCGCAGCGGGCGGCATGCCTCTGGTGATGGACTTGCGATCGTCGGCAGCGGCGGTGCGGACGGCGCAGACGACATCTTCCGGTGTGGGCGGGGCGGCTGGTGGTGGCGGTGGCGGTGGGGGGGGGGCGGTTGTGGCGGGTCCTGGTGGTGGTGGCATGCCGTTAGGGCTTGGCGGCATGCCCCGCACAGCAAGCCCTGCGTTGCTCCCGGGGATGGGCCTGCCGGAGGGCGTGGTGGTTGAGTCGGTTGGTGCCCTGCCTAGGGTTCGGACGTTGGGGTCCATGCAGGCAGGGGCTAGCAACCCTGACAGCCCGATGCATGGCGTGGCGCGGAGCCCGGCGCTGGGGGGTGTGTGGCCGCCGCATGCGGGTGGTGGGGTTAAGGTGTCGGGCCTGGGCGGCAATGGAACTGTGGGAGCGGGAGGGGGAGGGGGCGGGTTTGGGGGTGCGGCGGTGCTGGTGTCGTCGTTGGCGGCGGCGGCGGCGGCGGCTCAGCAGTCTGCGGCGGACGCGGATGGTGAGTTTGGGCAGCCGCTCAGGGTGCTAGGTCGTATGAGAGGGCTTGAAAGGCAAGGTTCACGCCGGTGCACGTTGCTTGTCTGAGGCTTGTACTCGGGATGAGCACCGTATGTGTGTGTGTAGGCAAATCGCCACGCTGCCTGGTATGAGCGAGCAATGGATTTGAACGTGTGCGTACAGCTGAGCAGTGGGCGCGCCCCATGGGCCTTGCAGCCACCGAGTGCCTTACTGCGTGCTGTGCGCCTGATGCCCGCAGCTGCCGAGTGGGCCCGCTCCATGGGCCTGGACTACCCAGAGTCCTGGGATGAGCCCGACCAGGGCTTTGAGCAGTACGTCGGCGAGGTTGTACGGTACCGCTTGGGCAAGTACGTGACTCAGCCCGACCACCCGCACCGCGTGAGCAGCGAGGACGCGCACGCGCTTTACCGCAAGATATTGCGCGAGGTGGTGGACAAGGAGCACCAGGCGTTTGAGGGCAGGCGCGCGCAGGGACTGTTCAAGCTCATTGAGAAGAGAAAGGTGAGGGGAGGACGCTTCTTCTGCTTCTGCAATGCTCGCTTTTGCGGCACATGGGATGGGTGCGGCCGTGGCGCGCGGCCGGCCCATGTTTTGCTTGGTTGGTCGTGCTGGCGTGCGCCAGGGTGGAGGAAAGCGAGCGCTGCAGGAGCCGACGAAGAACGGTGCTGTTTGCTGTTTGCCTGTTTTGGCAACGGTGCAGGTGGAGAACAACCTCAAGGAGTTTGTGCGGCTCAGCATCCGGCGCTTCCACACGCAGCAGGGCACGGGCGGCGCCAACTGATGTGCCTCAACGCCTAGCTGCTTGTTCCAGACCAGGGCTGTGACAGCCCCCCCCCCACGCGCCCACGCGCCCTCACATGGCGTGGTGGCGGGCCGACCTGGCACGCGTACCAACTCTGACAGACGCACCTCCCTCCTTGGTCCTGCAGCTGATGCTCCTCAAGATGACCCTAGCGCGCTGCTTGCGACCATTTGCTTACCTTCTGACCCTGAACGGTCTATATGTGGAGGCTTCTTCTCCAGCTGCAGGGGTGTCTCGGATCATGTGATTGATGGTGGGGCGCTGACGTTCCAACTCCTGATGACCCACGCCGACCCAGCCGTTGTGGGTTGCTGACCTGGTTGTGGGCGTGCATGGCACTCGAGTGCACGCACGCTCACGCACAAATGGGTGAGGCCCACGCCTGTTTATTCTTTCACGCGCTGCTCGTTTGGCTGCTTGAAAATCTGTCCTTTCGATGTGGGCGTGCTTGCTTCCCACGCCCCCCCCCACCCTTGCCTCCTCTCCAACCTGTGACGTGCCTCGCGCGTGGCGGTGTAAGTCGGTGCGAAGCTGCTGCGGCATCAGCGAGGAAGGAACCAGTTGAAAGAGCAAGCATGGCGAAACACCAAACCACCCAAATGCACGCTGAGCCGTCGCCGCCATGGCTCAAGAGCCCAGTGCCACCCTTGCCACAGGGTATGTGCGGAGCTGCCTCAGCTGCTGCCGCTAGCGTTGTCCTTGACCGTCTCGAACCGGGTAGGCCCGTTGACCAAGTAGAGGCATGCGAGACCTGCGCACAGGTGCACACAGCACAGCGCGCGATGGCACGACAAGGTGAGGTTGAGCACGCCACTGCCAGGCGCCCATACCGGGCGCCGCGAGTGGCGTGCGGTCACCCGTCCCCATACTGACTGCAGGCTGGTTGATCCCAGGCTGCCCCGGGATACCCCCTCGCAGAGTCAGATGTCACCGAGTTTACCTGAGCAGGCGGCGAAGCCCAGGAAGAGCGCGGCGATGATGCCTGTGAGCCACGCCACTTGCGTCTGCAGCCACAGGGTGAAACAGCACAATCGCCCTCTTCTCCCTGCCTGGCCCCGTTGAGCCAGACCCGTGCGCCTGCTGCGGCTTGCCACGCCCGATGCATACTCACGATGCACATGGGCCCGCACTCGGTGTACGGCCCGAACCCGGTGAAGGTGAGGTTGCTGGAGTTGCTGGCCTGCATGCGGCGCCTGGCCTGCAGCGCCCTGGCGGCAAACGGCTGGTTGGCGTACACAAACACGACGTGCCTGTCGGCGCCGGCAGCCGCCTGCGCTGCCGCCTGCACCACCTGCAGCTGGTCCACCTCGGCCTGCAGCGCCACTGTGCTGCCCATCAGGCTGGAGGTGGAGGCGCAGACGAGCAGC
This sequence comes from Chlorella sp. KRBP, assembly GCA_004335735.1. Lineage (NCBI taxonomy): Eukaryota > Viridiplantae > Chlorophyta > Trebouxiophyceae > Chlorellales > Chlorellaceae > Chlorella > Chlorella sp. KRBP. The sequence goes on from QAXK01005728.1 coordinate 4,969, forward strand.
ACCTGCAGCCCGCTGTCGGTCTGCACGACGTGCGTCACCTCGCCCGCCAGGTCCTCCACCGGCTCCTGGCTGTTGCAGCCCACCGCCTGCAGGCAAGGAGTGATGGCCCTTCATGGCTCAGTGGCTGCATCAGAGGCGCCTTGCACGCTGCTGCGCACTACTCCAGCTTCCTCACCTGGAAGCCCACATCGCTCGCCTGCAGCAGCTGCTGGAGCTCCTGCAGCAGCGATGCTCCCTGCGATCGCGCACAGGACGAGCAGCAGCGTCAGCGCTCGCTGCCTGCTGCTGCCCGGGCCTGGAGCGGCGCGTTCTGCGTCTCTTCGTGCCTGCTGCTTGAGGAAGGGGAGCACCAGCGAGGAGCCAGCGGAGCCGAGCACGCCGCTGAGCTGCTTCATGGGCTGCAGCGCCTTGGCCTGCCGGAGCACCGACGCGTCGACCTGCGTCGAGGGCGAGCGCGACGAAGCGAAGCTTGCACGATGGCTCCGCGCGCCACGCATTCCCCCAGCGCTGCAGTCGGCTCACCTGGCTGCCGAGGAACACGACGGCGAGATCGGCGTGCTGCCGCTCGCCCGCTAGCAAGCCGCTGGACGAGGCCCCGGCCTTGCCAATCGCGCCAAGCACCAAACTCGCGGTCGAGGCCCCCGCTTGCGCTGACTGCGCACGCGAGCATCAAGGGGCAAGGCGCGCCAAAGCGACGCGTCTGGTGGGGTGCGCGTGCACGCACTGTCCGCGCTTGGGAGGTGTGTGCGCTCGACGCAGGCCCCGGCTCGCCCCGTGCAGCAGCGCATTACCTCGTACACGGACGCCGAGCTGCCATCCAGCAGAGCGCGGCTGCTCCAGGCCAGGACCGGGGCGCTCACGTCCACCCCAGCGAGTGCGGCCTCCGCACGCCCCGATGAGGCCGTGGCCACCAGCGCCAGCAGCGCGAGCGCCACGCACGACGTCATCTTCGCTACTGTGGTGTGGGTCCTGCGACCCTCACCTCGACATGGGTGCACCCGCAAATAGGGCGAACCGTGGACAGAGCCAGCGAGCAGCGCTGGGGAGCCAGAGACGGTCCGTAAGGCGCTGCGGTAGCCGCATCGGAGCTTTGGTAGCGCTGCGGGGCATTGGTTCGCTCCTGGCACACTCGGCACGCACACGCAGTCGAAAGCACAGCGATCGTTCGAGGCCGCCGGCAGCTGCAGCTCACCGGCAGGACTTGGGAACACCATCGACAGCGCCCCGCCGCGATGACGGTGCTTCCTGGCGCACCTTGACGTCCCCTAACAAGCACCAGAAGCAGCAACACCGCGCTGCGAGGGAGCAGCGGCGAGCAGGATGTTCAAGAAGCTGGGACGTGCGCTCGGAGGCGGGAGTGGGGGCGGCAAGGGCAGCGTTCGCGTGAAGCTGGACGTGCAAGTGGTGCAGGTGGACCGTCTCCCAGCGTCCGTGCGCAAATGCCGCGTGGTACTGGCCAGGAGCGCCAAGGTCTCCATGACCGCCACCAAGGACGCGCGCAACGGTGCGTGGGGCTGGCGCAAAGTCGGTTCTTCTTCGACGGGTTGTTGGTTCTGAAGGAATGGCAGCAAGCAGCAGTTGGAGGTGCAGCGTGCGTGTGCCGTGGTGCTGCTCACTACCTGCTGGGACGGCGAGCTCATTGAGGGTGGGGGACGCTGTGCCGGGAAGGTGACGACGCGCTTGCAGCCCGGCGCACGACACCGCTGCTGTGGCCAACGGATTGCACCTGGCTGCAGGCACGGCCGTGTTCAAGCAGACGCTCACGCAGGTCGCCAACGTCCACAAGGACAAGCACGGCGACTACGACTCCAAGGTCAGTGTGCACACGCTCCACGGGCACGCCACGCCGCCAGCGACACTACACACACAATGGGGGCACAGCACAACGAGGAGGCACAGGTGGTGCAGGACAGCTGTACCTCTCAGCAGCCACTGCACAGGGCGGGGCACAACGCGGCACCCATCCCACCACACCAACGCGCCCCGCCACCCTTGGCCATGCTCACAATGGCAATGCCGGTACACACAGGAGTACGTGCTCAAGGTGCAGGCGCCCAGCGGTGGCTCGGGCGACGACAACATGGTGACTGTGGCCAAGGCCACCCTGGACCTGGCCAAGTACGTCATGGACAGCACCAACACGCAGAGCGAGGCGCTGCCGGTGCAGTTCAAGCTGGCGGGCGCCACCAGCAGCGGCTACATCAAGCTGGTCATCAGCACGACGGTGCTGGGGGACGCGGGGGAGGACAACATGACTGAGGTGTCGGGCATGACGGGGCTCACCTCCGAGGGCGGGGACCAGGACCTGGAAGGTGTGTGTGTCATCATCATCATTGCATGGCGTTCATGACAGGTGTGGGTGTGCGTGTGGGTGTGGAGGGGGCAACCACACGACTTGATGGTACCGCACATCACATTCGCACGCGCGGCGCAACGGCGTGCGTCCGTGTACGTGCGCTGTGCTGTGCGCGTGTATGTGCAGGCTTTGACGACGCCCCTGGCAAGCGCAGCGGCAGCAGCCAGAGCAAGGGCGCCGCCGCCTCCACCCGCTCCCCCGCCGCCCCACCCGGCCGCGGCGGCCGCTCCGCCCTCCCCGCCACGCGTGAGGAAGACAGCGAGGACGACGAAGACGGCAACGGAGGCGGCAAGGGCGGCAGCTCCCCGCCAGCTGCCGTGTCAGCCAAGTCCACCCGCGGCGGCGGCGCTGCAGCGGCAGCGCTGGGGGCCAAGGCGGGGGCCAGCAGCAGCCGTGGGCTGGGCGGCGGAGCGGAGGATCCGTTTGCCAAGAAGATTGGAGGCGGCAGCGTGACGGCAAAGGCGCCGCCGGCAAGGTCGCGGTGGGAGGAGGAGGATGACATCTCGCCCGTCGGCTCTGACCTGGTGCGTGTGTTTGGCACGCTGTGCTCTGCTGCTGCCTGTGTTGCTTGCCTATGTGCTCCAGCTTGACACACACACATACACACACACGAACCTGTTCGTCGTGTGCTGGGTACTGTGCCCTACTTGCTCCTTGGCTCACTGGCAGGGGCGCATGCACTTGACGCCATGCCAACATGTGTGTACGTACGCAGAGTGAGGAGGACGCTCGGCCGCCACCCAAGGCCAGCGGCGGCGGCAAGTCACCCAAAAAGGTGCGCCCCCCTCCCTCCTCCCCACCCAGCTTCTCCCCCTGCTGCCACACCAGGCATACCTGCAGCATTCCCTTGGTCTGGGCCGACCTCACCCGCACCCCCAAGCCGCAAACCCTAACCGCATGCGCGCAGGGCGGCCCCAAGCCCCCGCCCGAGCCCGAACCCGACCTCAACGACCTCAAGTCCGCCCTCTTCTCCAAAAAGAAGCCCGACGCACCCCCTCCCCCACCTGCCGCTGCCTCCACAAGCAAAGCTTCCTCCTCCTCACGCGGTGGCCCAGCCGCCTCCTCCAACCCATTCAACGCCCAGGACGAGGACTCAGCCAGGGCCGCGCTCTTCTCCAAGCCCACCAAGCCATCGGCAGCAGCGGGGGGCAAGGGCGCGTCCGCAAAGGCGCCGTTGCCCAGGGAGGAGGAGGAGCTTGATGAGGACGCGGCCAGGAACGCGCTTTTTTCGTCCAGCAAGCCGGCGGCGGGCGGCAAGGGGGCCAAGGCGGCGTCACCGCGCAAGGCAAGCAAGGTAGGTGGGCCATTGACCGGTGTAGGCATGCTGACATCAGCAGCCGAGGTCGCTTTGCATGCACATACGCATGACGGCGGGCGCAGCCGTAGGCTGAACTTGGTGTAAAGAGTGGTAGCGCCTGGAGCGCCATGCGTGCAGCAAACGGAGCTCTCTCACGGTGAATTCTTGTGCTTATCGCAAGGTGGGCTGTGTCACACTACCCCGTGCCCATCCTAAACTTCACACAGCCACGCAGGCCAAGCCTTTGCAGGCTAACTTGCTTTCTTCTGGCCCCCTCACGCTGTGCGTCCTTGTCCTCCTTTACACCTTTCCATCCCCACAGGCCAAGCCCGTGTACGAAGAGGAGGACGATGACGACGGCGACGACTCGCCCCCTCCCCCGCCCCCACCCGAGTTCTCCAAAAAGACCAGCAGCAGCATGCGCGCTGGCGCTGGCAGCGCCATTGCGGCGGCGGCAGCAGTGGGGGCGGCAGCAGGGGCAGCCAGCACCAGCGGGCGGAGGAACACTTCAGAGTCCGTGGCGTCCTCGTCCGCTGCGGCGGCGGGAGGGCGGGGCGGGGGCAAGGCGCAGCCAGCGGCGGCGGCGCAGAGAGGAGGCTTTAGCGATGAGGAGGATGAGTTGGGGGTGGGCCCTGCGGCGGCGGCGGTGGGGGCGGTTGGCGCGGGGGCGGCGTTCGGGGCGAGGGCGGCGGGCGGCGCTTCGTCAGAGGAGCTCAGAAGAGTGAGTGCAAAGCAAATTTGCGTTGGAGGGTCACTGGCTTCGTGCCCCGCTCAGGCCGCACTCCACTCCATCCTCACTGGTCTCTTGTGGCGTTGGGAAGGGAGATTCGGGGTTGCGGATTGATATTTGAGTTGCGGGATGTGGCTTGGGGGGTAATGTTGCCCACATTATCCCCACACTGCCCAGCACGGCATGTGATGGTGCGTGCAGGTGACTGCTGAGAACGACAAGCTCAGAGGGCAGGTGCAGGACCTGCAGAAACAGCTCAAGCAGGCCACCGACCACATCCATGAGCTGGAGGACAAGCTGGCCGAGGTGAGGGCTTTGAGGGCTTGCGCCCCCATGCATGCGTGGACCCTTTTTGGCCGCGTCCCTCTTTCACCGTGTCCTGTCCTTGCCCCAAGCACACACGCGCACGGCACACGACGCACGTACGGAAAAGCACAGTATATATACCCTGCACTCGCACAGCACGCACAGCACAGCACCCCACAGCACAGCAAGCATGCCATCCCACGCTCCCTTGGACCTCCCTCCTCCTCACTCCATCGGCAGCCGGACGTCCTCGTGTGTCGTGAGTGCCGCTTTCTGCTCCTGTAGCAGCAGCGTGACAGCGCTATCGCCAGCGAGCAGCAACCCACACTCCCCCACCCCGTTGCCCCCTCCCTGCTCCCCCGCCCGCACCCCTCTCCCTCTCCTTGCCCCTGCTCGCCCCCTCCTCCTCCCAAACCCTCGTGCGCCATGCGCAGGGCGGGGACCCGGCTGAGATGTACCAGCAGCTGTCGCAGATGGAGGCGCAGCACGCGCAGCAGATGGAGGCGGAGCGGGTCAAGGTCAGGCAGCAGTACGAGCAGCAGCTGGACGAACTGGAACAGCAACTCCATGAGGCGCAGGTGCGGTAGTGCTGATTGTGCTGATTGTGCTTATGCTTGCTGTGTGGTTTGGCACCACAAGTGGGCGGATGAGCAGGCGCTGATGAAGCAAGCAAGCAGCTTTTGCGATGTCGAGCACACGTGCGCCAGCCACCACCATGTCAGCGCAGCGGAGGCACCGCTACAGCACCTCTTCTGCACCTCTACATTACCTCTACTGCACTGTGCGCCAACCACAGCGGCTGGGGCGCCCTTGTGTGCCTTGCTTGCCGCAGGACAAGATCCACGCCTTGGAAGAGGAGCTGGACGAGGGCGGCGGCGGCGGCGGCGGGGGAGCAGCAGCTGGCGGGAAGCTGGCCCAGCGCGAGGAGGAGCTGGCCCGCTCCGAGGCCGAGCTCAAGGCGCGCGTGGCCGAGGCCAACCGGCTGGCGGACGAGAGCATGCTGGTGGCGGTCAAGCACCAACAGGAGCGCAAGGCGCTGCAGGAAGAGGTGTGTGTAATCATCATCATCATCATTGCATGGCGTTCACGACAGGTGTCATGATGCTGCAGACAGGAGGGCTCACGTGCCAATGTTGGAAAAGGCTTGTCCATTGGTAGCATGATCATGCGGCATCCTT
>QAXK01005738.1:0-18153 GCA_004335735.1 Chlorella sp. KRBP
GTGTGTGTGTGTGCGTGTGCTTGCAAACGAGGGCATCAACCAAGGCAGCATGGATCAGCAGCGAGGAATGATTAGGCACCAGCCCAGGCCAGCCCAGGCCAGGCCAGCCCTTGGTTTTGATCTCGTGGCCCGCCTCGCGCCACCTTGCGCCTGCACCCACAGGTACAAGGAGACCCAGTCGCACTCTGGCGTGGGCAGCGACCACCTCACGTGGGGCGGAGCGGGCTTCCACAAAATGGTGCGGCGCCGCTCCCTTGCTCCATGGTCTTTACCAATGGGCACCTGCAGCCACGCTGGCCACTGGCAGGCACGCTTTCCCAGCCACTGCTGCTCCTGACGCACAGCACGCAAAGCTCTGTGCATGGCGCCACGAGTGCCCACCTGCACACGCGTCTTGCTTTTTTGCGCTGAGCTGGGGGGCACCTGCACATGCCAAGTCACATGGTGAGGCTGCTGTGTGCGCTGTGCGCGTGGAGTGTGCTGCGCTTCACATCTAGGGGAGCAGGCAAACAGGTGTTTTTACATGTCCACGCGTGTGTATGTTTATGCAGGGCCGCCTCAAGATCTCTTTGGCTCAGCAGTTCCTAAAGTTCCAAGTGGACCTCCTGCTGGTGGACGCTGATGCTCTGGTGCGTGCACCTTGTACGTCTCACTGGCCCCCTCCTGCCTCCTGCCGTCACTAAGCAGCTTGGGCGAGGCTCAGTGACTGGCTGTGCACCGAGTGTGGAATGACAGCATGCCTTGGTTTGACGTGTGCCTTGCTCCTCATCCCTGGTGCTGACGCGTGCGGTCGCACGTGCAGGTGCTAGGCAACGTGGTCGAGTACTTCGGCCGATACCCCCACGTGAGCGCACAGTGGGACGTTGCTTGGCTTTGACCGCCTGGGGTGTTTGCTGCGTTCAAGGCCGGTCTCATTTGGGAATGCCATCAGGAACTTGCTCCTCAACGACCCTAGATGCTTCTTGAGGCTTGGCATCATCATGTTGAAGACGGGCAGCGAGAAGAGCAGAGAGAGGCAGCTGCACAGGTCTGGGTACTCCACGCTGCCGCTCTGGCCCGTGTGTGCACGTGTGTGTTTGTGTGCAGGCCGACATCCTCGTGTCGTCGGACCTGCTCCGCTCCACGCTGCCTCCAGGGGACGAGGGCCTGGAGCTGCCTGAAAAGGCCTTCACGTCAGGCGCGCCCCTCAACATCGGTGAGTCGTACCAGCACGTTTCCCTATGGAGCGGCATGACACCATCCGCATCAGCATGAAGCGGCACGCAGTCAAGGTCAGACAGCTGCAGCACGCCACCCAATGCATTAGTGAGCTGCAGCGTGCACTCGCCAAGCGTGTGTGCGTGTGCACGCTGATGCTGCTGCGCACCACCCTGCGTAGGCATCATGCTGTTCAAGTACAGCCCGCGCACGGTGCAGCTGGTGGACACGTGGCTCAACATCATCCTCAACGACTCGAAGATTTGGGACCAGGTGCGCGCTGCCTCTTCTCTTCCTCGCAGCGTATTCCCAAAAGTGGCAAACGAAGCGGAGTCTTGGCGCTCAGTTCAGAGCCTCTCGGTGCCGTTGCGTCTCTAGTCCAGGCCATATGCGCCCACCGTGACCGGGACACCGTGTGCACATACATGCCAGGTGTCCTGCAGCACTGCGCAAAACACGGCAGCGCTACGTTGATACTACTGTGTCGCGCACCTTCTGTCCCACCTCGCGTCACCACGCAGGACGCGTTCAACAAGCTGGTGATTGCGGGCCTCAACCTTACCGTGGTGAGCTAGGGGGGCTTGTGAAGCAGCAGCATCACAGCGTCACGACATCGAGGGCATGTGGGGGCAGCATCAGTCATCATGTCGCCGCCAGCGGCACTGCCAAGGGCACATGCACTCGGGCCCGGGTCAGAAGCAACTCTCCCTCTCAAACTCTGAGTGGCTCGGGGTCATTGCACGCACCAGCACCAGCAGCCTTGGCCAGCGTGCCCAGCGCGTTTTGATAATCACCTCAGGGCAGGAGATTATCAGGGCTGAACTGGGATTGGTGGACAGCACGTCGCGGCTCTTGTGTTGTGGTCCCACCTTGCCGGGTCGACCCCCACGGCAGCCTCTAGAACCACTCAAGACTCGTCAATGCTTGCCTAGCATGGCGCTTGCCGCTCTGTGCCTGGCCCGCTTGCTAGTGTGTCGAGTTTCACATCTGGCGCGGCGATGTCTCGCAAGCAGATGAGCACGTAGGCAAGCAACACAGGCAGCAGTAGAGCACACCACTTGCTAGTGCAGAGCACGCTGCAGCCCCGTGTCCCACCTGCTGGCGCCGCCCCCCCCCCTGCAGGTGCACCCCCAGGACCCACGCCTAGTCATGGGGTGGAACCAGACGCTGGCCGTGGGCGTCCTGCCCTGCGCCCGCTTCCTTGGGGGGCACACGGGCTTCATCCAGCGGCTGTATGAGATCCAGCAGGTGGCACCGCTCATGGTGCACGCGACCTTTCAGTGTGAGTGTTTCCCTGTTCGTTGGATGGCAAATGATGGCGTGCCTCATTTTGTATGTGTGTAGCGACGCCCCCAGTAGTCAGTAGAAGCATTAGGAGCAGTAGGAACAGTAGGGAGACTACTACTAGGGACAGTAGGATGGACGCGCGTGTGTGTGGCGTGCGCTGCACCGGGCTGCGTGCCGCGTGTGTGTGTGTGTGTGCAGACGGCGGCAACCTCGGCAAGCGGCACCGCATGCGGGAGGCCACGCTGTTTGTCGACCCGCCGTCCTACTGGACAGGTGCGCCCTGCCTGCGCCTGCCACCACCTGACCCGCCTTCTGTCTGGAGTACAGCTGTATCACTGGACACGTGCACCCCTGACTGCTGCTGCCACACTGTTGCTGTCGCTCGTGCTCTCTTGATCATGATTCCCTTCACGGCAGCAGCAGGCCGTGCATGGCATGCCTGGGCTCCTACCAAGGCGTGTGGAATGCATCCTGCGTTGCTGCAGATGACTCTTACATCGCCATCAACCTCCCAAAGGCACCCAACATGGCCCCGGCGGTCTTCCGGGGACAGTTCAACTACACGCAGGCAAGGCACACTGGCACAACTGCTGCTGAAAGGAGCTGTCTCGTACTGCAGCTCTCGCAGCGTGCAGTTTGCCAGGATGTCAGTGCTACTAGGTTTCGTGCTAGTAGTCACCTCGCCACAGCAAGGCGGCAGGCAGTCCCTCACTGCCCAGGCCTGCTCAAGCTCCAGGTGCAGGTCCCCTGGCCCATCCCTGTGCTGTGCCCGTCCCCATCCTGCCCCGCGTGCCCATGTTGCTCCGCAGAAAAAGGCGTACAACGTCAAGGGGCTCAAGATGCAGCTGGAATCCGTGTACTCGGGCATGGCACTCGCGCACCTCTTCAACCGATCCATCATCCTGCCACGCGTCGCCTGCTACTGCGACAGGCAAGTGCCAGCGGTGGTGGCCTGGCAGCGACCAAACTGCCGGCCAGCTGCAGCGTGCGGCCGCTGAAGCTGTTCAGCACATGCAGTGTACGCAGCAGCAACTTGCTCTCTGCAGCGCTGGGTGCGTGTACAGCATGCTGCAGCACAGTTAGCACCACAGCGGAGCACCAGCGCTGGGTGCGTGTACAGCATGCTGCAGCACTGTTAGCGCCACAGCGGAGCACCAGCGCGTGGGTGAGTGAGAGTGCTGTGCCGTGTTGTGCCGCACCGCGCCGCGCCGCCTGCAGGCACTGGACGCCCCTTGAGGACTGCCGCATTGCCGGCGCCTGGCAGCAGCCCATCCCCTTTGTGTGCCCCATGGACTATGTGCTAGGTGAGCCTTGCAGGACAGGAGGACAAGTAAGCCTACTGCGTGCGTGCGTGTGTGCTTGCACGCACTCTGTGCTCGTAGTGAGGGATATATATCTGGCTTTATGCTCTCGCCGCATCCCATCCCGGCGCAACCTCACATGCGCTGCGCTGGCTGTGCACACCAAGGAGCTGCTGCCCTTGCCCACGCACGGCACACCAGCAGCACCTGCACCGCGCACCGTGCCTGGCAAGCGGTGTTTGTTACCCGTGATGCGCCGCAGACCCCCAGATGTGGACGGACAACACCACGAGCTTCATCCCTCGGTGGCGCGAGCACTCGTTCCTGGAGAACCCCAGGTGCCCCTTCGAGCTCAAGATGTCACGCCTCAACGTCTACGTCAGCCAGGTCAGCACACAGTTGGGGGGCACACGGTGGCGGGACAGGTGGTGGGACCTGTGGTGTGCGAGGTGGTGCACAGTGCTGGCAGCGGCAAGGGTGCTTGGTGCAGAGGCGGGCAAGGGCAGGGTGTGCATGGATGGCAGGTGCCAGGGCCACGCTGCACACGTACAGCGTCAGGCGCCCTGGCACTCGCTGCGCGCTGCTCTGAACCTCTGGTGGTGCACACAAGAGGCTTTGCTTGTAGGCATCAGCAGCTCACGCGCCCTGTGTGCCTTGCTCGACCCACGCAAACACAAGCAGCTCATGTAAACGTGCCCTGTGTGCGCGTGCCTGTGTGCCTTGCTTGACCCCGCGGCGCAGAAGCTGGCCCCGGACGCGCAGCCCACGGAGCGCTGGTCCGCCCAGGACGGCCTCACGGTGCTGCTGCCCCCGGGCCTCAGCGACATGCAGCTGGTGGCTGCGCTGCAGCCCTACCAGCGCTACAAGATCTGGTGGTGTGTGCGTGCGGCATGCACGATGCAGGGGATAGCTGTCGCACATCTGCATCTTCCTGGGCCCGCTCAGACGAGGCGTTTGTGCCTGTTCACGTGCACACTCGCAGGTTTGCGGACCCTACGGCCACGTTCAGCAAGGTGTGGCGGCGTGTGGGATGGGCCAATAGGGTGCTGGGTGGTGGGGGCACTGTGCAAGACTGCCTATGGTCTTGCTGCTGCTTGTGGGTGCGTGCAGGGCTTTTCGGACGTCGTCACCCAGGCAGCCTACACCGGCCGCATCACGCGCCTGGCGCCCGTGGTGCAGCCAGACAACATGTGATGGCCTTACTGTGCGAGCGATGAGAATTCTTGGCGGGGATGCGCGCGTGCGGCCTGCGGTACATTGCGTGCGGACCATTGGCAAGAGCAGTATGCAACAGCTTGCACACAGCACTGCTACCATAGAATCAAGTGCTGCGCTCTCGCACATTGCTTCTGACTGTGCACTCGTCCCCACCCCGCACTGGCGGCACTGAGACCCTGATTTCGTCCACGGCAGAAACACGCACTCGAAACGCAGCGCACACAGCGTCAGGACACAACAGCACAATGCAACGGAGAAGCGCTACTGCTTCCTAGAGCCGCCTTTGCGCGAACGAAAGTATCCCGAACATCAATCTCGCCATCGACGGACAAGGCGTGCTCGCAGCGGCGCGGCGGGATGTGGTGGCTCGCTTGCCTGCGGCCGCAAGGCCAGCAGCAGCAGCAACTGGAGGCAGCAGCTGGCGCCTTGGCGGTGCGTGGTGCTGTCCCGCTCTTTGCAGATGAGGCCGTACCGTCATTAGCTGCAGCGGCTGGCGCGCGTAGGCCTCAGGGAGAGCGGCAGTGCGGCGGCTAGTGCCACTGCAACAACTTCCCCGCGCTGTTTGGCGTGGCGCGCTGCGCGCAGGGCTGCGGCGTTGATAAAACCATCGCGGACTGCTCATCCCCCTCGACAGCGGAAGCCTCCGCAGCGCAGGGCAACGCGCCGGCGCGGAAGGACACCTGCATGAGCTCAGGAGCAGACGCCACCGCGTTCGGCCGGCGCTGCAGCAACGGCGACCAGGCTGCAGAGCCAGCGAAGTCCTTCCGCCAGACTTCCTCCCTGCCGCGTTCGTCGTCGCAGCAGCATCCCGCGCTCTGCTGCGCGCTGGAGAGCCTGCAGATGGCCGGACTGACGTGCACGACGGCGCACGTCTCCTGGTGCGAGCCGCAGCAGCTCGTCCACGACGTGCACGACCTGCGCTGGGTCGGGCAAGGTGCGCGCGCCGTGCGGCAAACCGCAATGCGACTCCGCCGCTGGCCCCGCTACGCGCGGATCCCAACCAGCCCCAGGCCCAGGCCCCCCGCCCGCGCACCTCCCCACCCACGGTGTCGCTCCTCCACTCGCTGCGGGGAGGGACCCGTGCCGTTGGAGCCTCAGCCGCGGCCAGCCTGTCACCGTTCAGCCCGCCAGCCTGGCCGCCAGTCTCAGCAGTTTGGGATTGCGGCAGATTGCCCCTGCATCCACCACCAATCATCCTCATCCTCCACCATCAGCGGGTCAATTGGCCAAGTCGCAGCCCACAGCAGCAGCAACGCGGTCAGCGCTGACCAGCGCACCAGCCCAGCCGGGGCCCACCAGTCGCCGAGCGGCACCCGTTGCCGCGCGGTTGGAAACAGCAATAGCCGCCGCACACCGCACCATATGCCTCGTATGCCCCGCGCACGCAGGGTCGCAAGGCGTGGTCTACGAAGGGGTCTGGCAAGGTGCCGTGGTTGCCGTCAAGTGGTCCATCATCGAGGTGCTGTCCCAGGACGCGGGCGCGTACGAGCTGCTCTTCAGCAAGCTGCTGGGACACCCCAACGTGGTGCAGACCTACTCTGCCAAGGTCGCAATCCTCGACCACAAGGTAGGTGGCTCGGCGCAGCGGGCGGAGGTCACATCATGACATCGTGCGACCCCACCCTGAACTTCACCAGCAGTACCAGAAAGTGTTGCTTGTGCCTGTGCACTGACCTGGGCACAGATCTTTGAGCACGACCAGCCGGGCGCAGACAGCGACCGCGCGCTCGTGCACCGGGGCAGCGCCGGCTACAGCAACACCAGCCCCGCCACGCACGAGATGTACTTTTCGGCGCAGTCCAGCGTGCATGCGCCGCACCACGACGCGGACGTGGACGACGTCGTCCTCAGGTGCGAGCAGTTCTCTGGTGCTGCTGCTGCTGCTGCTGCTGCTGCGAGCACACTCTGTCACTCCCGCATCCAACAGCGATCTGGCGACCAAGTGCCCAACCGCACCCCCATTGCTCGGTGAGGGTGCAAACACCACGTACGTTGGCCACATGCTCCTCTTGCACCCCTGCCCAGGCGCGGCGATTCGTTCAAGTCGGAGGAGGGCTTTGGCAGCCCGGTCAACCGCCCTTCGAGCTTTGCCGACGTGCGCGACATGCTGCGGCTGATTGGCGCCAAGCCCGGCCAGAGCATCACGCAGATGATCATGGTGAGCAGCACTGCAGCTGTCAGGCAACGCGCCTGCGCCTGTTCAGCAACCCTGCAATGTCCACAAGCATGTGCTTGTCGATCTCTTGTGACGGCTGCAGCATCATGACACCTGTCGTGAACGCGCCACGCTGATGATGATGATGATGATACGCACATATGGGCCGCTCATTGCTGCTGTGCAATGGTGCTGTGTGTCTGCAGGAGTACTGCGACCAAGGCAGCCTGCTGACGGCCATCAGCCGCGGCATCTTCCTGCCCAACAGTCGCTTTGGCCCCAAGGTGGCGCTGCGCGCGCTCTACCGCACCGCCAGGGAGATTGCGCAGGGCATGACGCACCTGCACCAGGCCAACGTCGTGCACGGAGGTGAGCCTGCCTGCCCTGCCATCACCCACCCCTCCACCACCCTCGCTGCACCAACTGGTTAGCAGGAACCCCCATCTACTTGCGGCACTTTGAGCTCCGTGCAAGCCACACTATACACTGCGGGCTGGCACAACGCCACCTCCTCAAGCTCCCTGCCGTGCTGCCCCACGCACATGCTGCCCCACGCACGCAGACCTCAAGCCGGCCAACGTGCTGCTCATGAACTCGCGCAAGGACCGCCGCGGCTTTGTGGCCAAGGTCAGCGACTTTGGCCTGGCGCAGTACTGCCCGGCGGCGCAGGGCGTGGTGGAGAACGCTCCGTGGGGCACGCTGGTTTTCATGGCGCCCGAGCGCTTCCGCACCAACCGCCTGGAGCCCGCCAGCGACACGTGGTCATTTGGAGTGCTCATGGTGAGGCGCTGACTTGATTGCTGCCGCTAGCGACCCTGGCTGCTGCCCACACAGCCTGCAGCTTTCCTGCCCTGCCAGCCCGGCGCACTAAAGCAGCTGTGCGGCAACGGGAGAGTGGATAGTGCATCATTGTGTGTACATGCGCGTGCCCTGTGGTGTGGCGCCCTGCAGTGGCAAATGTACACGGCCCGGTCGCCGTACGAGGGCTGCAAGCCGGCACAGCTGGTGCACGGCGTCACGCACGGACACCTGCACCTCGCCTGGCCACAAGGTGAGGGCCGCCGCCACTGTCCACGCATAGCCCACACGGCATGCTGCTTCTGCTCCTGCTGCAAGCGCAATTGAATTCCCTTCAGCTCTCTAACTCGCTGTGCACGCGCGGTGGTGTTGGCGCACACGTGCAGGCTCCCCGCCCGCCCTGATGCGCCTCGTGGCGTCCTGCATGGCGCGCCTGCCCGCCCAGCGCCCCTCGTTCGAGACGCTCATGAACGTGCTGGCCCAGATGGAGAACGACGTGCGCCTTGAGGGGCTGCGCCAGGTGCACAGCCTGGACCTCCCCGCCAGTCGCCCCACCACCGCCCAAGCCGCGCTGCGCAACAGCCTCGACCTGCACAACCCCAACCCCAACTACCACAACGGCAATGTCAACGTCAACGGACGCCAGCACTCGCTGGCCAGCCCCCAGGTGCACCTGCCCGGCCTGCAGCTCGACGTGCACGGCCACGGCCAGGCTCCTGCCGAGCCGCACCACAGTGGCGCCGCACCCAGGGTGGGCACGGCCTTCACCAAGTCGGGCAGCGCGCTGCTTTCCGCCCGCCCCGCCACCGGCACCACCGCCACCAGCGGCGCGTCAGGCTCACTGGATTACGTGGGCAGCAGGGCAGCAGGGCCCAGCAGCGCAACCCACCAGGAGGGCGCGGCCGGGGACGCCGTGGTGCTGCGCCGTTGGACCTCGGCTGCTGCCATGCTGGCGGCGCAGAACGCCGACTTCATCCGCAGCGTCGCAAACGGCAACGCTGGCAGCAACACTGCCAACACCAACGCCAATGCTGGTGGGGCGCAGCAGCTGCTGAGCAACCCGCTGCCGCTGGCCAAGCCGCCCGCGGGATTCCACGGCACACCGGCCCCGGCCATGGCGGCAATGTCGTCGGCGGCGGCGGCGGCGCGCGCTCCGGGCGGGTTTGTGCCCAAGAACGCGGCGCTCATGTCGCCCCGCGGAGTGTTTGCGCAAGGCGCTGGGCAGCTGCAGCTGTCGTCAGGCGGCGCGGGTGGTGGTTCGTCGCTCGTGGCGCACACGGGTGTGATGGGTTCGCCCAGCACGGGATGCACCAACAGCAATGGCGGCGCTAACGCCTCGCTGATGTCGACCTTGGACAGGGGCTACACGGGCAGTGGCCTGCAGGGCACGGCGTTTGCCGGCACCACGCCGTGCGGCAGCAGCAACAACAACAACAACAACAACAACAACAACAACAATGCTGCGAATGGTCGAGGCGGTGCGGGGGCGATGATGATGGGTGGGATGGGGGGCCAGGGAGCGGGCAGGCGTAACAGCAACTTGGGACCCGGTGGGGATGCTGGTGGGGCGTGGCAGGTACTGCCATCGCCGCGTGGCCAGTGGCAGCAGCACGCGCGCGAGTGGGAGCCGATGGGCGCGGAGGAGCACCAGCACCAACACCGACGTGTCGACCGCGGCGGTCCCGATTTTGGCGACCTGGCTGGCAAGCTCAAGAGCGTTGCGCTGCAGTCGGACAGCTGCTCGTGCGAGGAGCTGCGCCCGCACCCCGAGCCGCCCGCCAACGCGGCGCGCTCCAACAACAGCGCGGTCTCCTGCTCGCTGTACGCGGCCACCGCGGCGCTCGACGAGCAGCTCTACCAGCGCCCGTCGCCCATGTCGCTGGCTGCGGCGCAGTGCCCACAGTCGCCGCAGTCGCCGCAGCAGGCGGAGCTGCACGCCAAGATGGCGGCGTACCGCGCGGACCCGCACCAGCACACTGCCAACGCTGCCGTCATGAAGTTCGCCTCGCCAGGTGCGCCGCCTCACCTTGCCCTTGTGCGCACTCGTGCACGCAGCGCACGCGCACACACCACGTTTGCTCACCACGGTGCCACGCGCGCTCTTGCATTCCGTTCCTGTGCGCCCGCAGACGGCTACGGCGCGCGTGGCGGCATCAAGGTCGGCGTGGCCGGTCGGTCGACGGCCCCCGGCCCTTGCGAGGTGTTCACCAACGGCGAGCGCGACGACACCGGCTCGTGGTCCTCGGCGATCAACACCACGAGCCCCACGTCCAACGAGCGCGTCGCGCGCCAGCAGCAGAGCGTCGCGCGCTCGTAAACCTCGGGCGAGGCCTCTCCGCACAGCACGGTTGCCCAGGTGTCCCTGAGTGTCGTGGGTTCTGGAGCGCGGGAAACACACGGGGGTGAAGAAGGTAGAAAACCAAAGGTTCAAGCGTCTGGATGCCGTGGGGCGAATGGGCATGGCTACTCTCCACAGCGGGCCGCGTATGCACGGGCCTGGGCTATTCTCCGTTGCTGCAGGGGTTTGCAGGATGTCGGAGCGTTGAAGCATCCAGCGTTACCTAATGCTTCTCTTTCTCCAGAGCGATAGGGCTCCTAAACGCTGGGCCGCACACACCATGTGGCAGGTGCGACCTTGTGGCGCAATCACAACAAAGGCAAGGCAAAAGCATCAGGTGGGAGAAGCACGAATGAAGAGTGTCCTGCGGTGTCTTTGCCCCTCTCTACGCCCGTTCCCTCCGGGCTCTGTCTGCGCTTCTTGCATATATCTACCACTCTTTGTCCGTTTCCACAGCAGCAGGCGAATGGGCGCCAATCCGCCCTTAGAAAACAAACGCTGGGTGGTGGAGGGGATTCGATGGCGCTGCTTTAGCAACCTGCTTACATTTTGTGGCCTCTTGATGGTGCGCAGCGCGTGTGGCACGCACCCGTGCGCGTCCTTCTCCACTCTCCATTCCCCTGCGGTCCCAAACCTCCGGCCATAGTTTGCCACGTTTTCCCACGCTCCACCTTGACGGTCTGGCGCACGCCGTGGAGCCAACAGCCCACAACACTCGTAAAACAGTGCGGTGGGCCTGTGCACCTCCAGGCAGCGCCAGCGGAAGCACAGGCTGTTGGGCTCTTGATGCCTGAGGCAGTGAAGAGATATTGCGGGTGTTGCGGTGGGGCTCTACCATTCTAAGGAGCCAGCCGACACTCTTGCTTGTTCTCCTGCGCATCCAAGCTGAGTGTGTGCTGCTGCCACGCATGCATGCATGCCTGCACGCGTGCGTGCGTGCGCGGCACTCCCACCCAGCAAGGAGCTTCTCTCCCCCTAGCACACACTTTACGGTTGGGGGGACAAGGAAAAATACTGAGGGTCGCGCCGACATGTGGACCTTTGCGTCGGCTGTCGTGCGGTTTTGATCGAGGCACCATTCTTGACGCAGGAGGGAGGGAGGGAGGGAGGGATTAATGATGGCGCTCTTTTCTTCACCTTGCCACGCTCCAGTTGGACGCGGCGCATTAGATGCCGGAACATTGATCCGGCCTGCATTGATGTGGTCAAGTGATGGGGCGCAAGAGGTGAGCAAAGGGAGATGAGCAAGCAAAGAGCTTTGGAAATCTGCTTGCTTGATGAGCAGGGCGTGGCGTGCGTCTGGATTTGGGGGGGGCGCGAGTTTGGGGGGGCCTTGTACCACTTACGGGGCGAGGCTAGTAGATCAAGTGAGCTGTGTTCAAGCGGCACACACTGCGTTAACCCATGTACTGCGCCTGGCCGTACCGTAGTCTTCATCTCTGTCACATGCCATGGGGTGCGCACACCCACAGCATGCGTTTGGCCTGTTTTCCTGGGCCTGTCTGTTGATGAGCATGAGCCAAGCATCATGAACCCCAGCATGAAGCGCATGAAGCAGGCGCTTCATGCCGGGGTGTTCAACGCCCATGGTTCAAAGTGCGTGTGGTGTGGATTGGTGGTGTGTTTGGTCCGGCGAGAGGGGCCTTTCGGTCAAGACATGAGGGGGGCGACAGGCACTGCCCACGGGGCTTTGACCAGCCACCACGCGGCACTGCGATTTGCATGGCGGCGGTTCAGGGCGGTGATTCCCCAGCCCTCTTCTTCTAGGGGGATTTCACCACGGGTTTAGAACACTTGCATTCATTTCCTTGGAAGGGCGCCTGGATCTCCCCCAACCGTCAACCTGCATGGCTGCCGGGGCACCTTGCCTCTTAGAGGTGCACGGCACGCCCCCCACCAACCTCACCCTGTTGATACGTGCAGTTTGCTGCGCCCAAGGTGAAGATTGCATTGCATCAACAAACGTGTGCCCCACCGCTACTGGGCGCACAGACCCTTGAGCTGCTTGGTTTCACGCACTTGCTGGCGCCTATGATGAGGTCAAGGGGTAGTACCGCTGCCTGCAAGGGTCATGTTGCCGGACAGGGGATGCGAACACTTCATGAGAGCGTCGCATCCACAACAGTGCCTTGGGACGCCGTGCTCTGCTACCGCCTGTTGGCTGTTGTTAGCAGCGGCGTCCCAAGCGCGTTTTTTCGTTTGCAGTGATGGCGCGCTGCCCATCACACGGTGTTGTTGCTGCTGCTGGCGTTTGCTATAGTCTCTCTCTGCGCAGTGGCCCACGGGCCTGGCTTCTTTCGCTTTGCTCCTGTCTTCCCTTTTGAGTGCTCTCCTAGTCGCAAGCCGCTGTGTGTGGGCTGCAGGGCTGGTCAGTCTGACCGTCCTGCCTTGGTATTGTCTGGTGTGGTCCTAGTCTGGTCCTGCTTCTCGTCCAAAAGTCGTTACCGGTTGGTTGCTGCTCCGCGTGAGGCCTGCAGGGTGCTGATGGCTTGGAGCCCAGCCCTTGTGTGGCCGGTCACTGCGGGAACGCACTAGTGTGAGTGCTGCACGCGTGTCTTGTCTCCATGCTGTCCTCGCGTTAACACGACTGATGTCCCCCGCAGCCAAGAGCCTAGCGCTCTGCTGCCAGTTGTGGTGGTGGGGTGGGCGCACGCAGTGTGCTCCTGCCCGTGTGGTTAACCTTATCCTGTTGTTCGCCGGCGGTCATCTGCTGAGGGTGCTGGCCCTGTTTCGTTTGGTGGTGCTCTGTTGTTTTGTTCGCTGCTGCGTTCTATCTGCGACAGTATCTGCGCTGACACTGGTGTATCCAGTTGCGTGCGAACTTAAGTTGAGGCCCGAGCTTTCTGTCCAACGTGCTGCCGTGCTGCGTCTCTTAGACTGAGTGCGCGCCGAGATATTTGCGTCGCCAGTTCCATTCCTTGCCGTGCACGTGTGTACCACGCCCAAGTCTGTCATCAACCCGTGCGGCGTGTGTTGTGAGACTTCTTGCCAAAGGGAGCTCCACCTCCACGTAAAGTTGTGCAAAATGTGAAGCTGCATCGCACGGCGCACCACGGCGCACCATGGCAACGTCGCCGCACGGTTGCTAGGAGCAAGCAGCTCAGAGAGCAGCCACGTTGGCCGGTGACGGCAGCAGCAGCTTGTCGGCGCCCGACAGCACGGTAGCCCTGACAATCTTGTCGCCCGATCGCAGCTGCCCAATCACGTCCATGCCGTCAGTCACGTACCTGCGTAAGTGCAGCATGAGCGTGAGCACACTAAACAGGAGCGGTGGCAGCAGCATGGGCTGGAAAGGTGCGCAACATCAAGCCCAGGGGAGCAGGTGTGGTGCGTGTCGGTGCGACCACGGCGCACTCACCCCATGACGCCGAAGCTGCCCTCGTCAAACGCTAGCCCGGAAAGCCCCGCCTGCACGCAGCATGGCACAAGCAGCGGCATGAGGGAAGCCACGTGACGCGGCAAACATTTCATGGTTTACATGCACCTTCTGGCGCCTGGGCGCAGCAGCTGACCTGCCGCAATCAGTCGGGATGCGTTCAAGCGCTCCAGCATGCACCAGCTTGCTTACTCATGAATGCGGCCAGGACGTGCCAAAACATGCGCAATCACGGGCTCACTCACGCACGCACCTGCTGCTTGTCGAACTTGAACACAAACCACGAGTCACTGCTGAGGAAGCTGTCGGACCCCTCCACGTGCGTCATGGAGATGGCACCGGGGATGGAGAGCGGCAACACCGGGAGCTCACCACCCTGACCAGGCACAGCACACGCACACACGCAGCAAGAGTCTTTGAGACACCTCAACAGCTTGTGTGGGCTCCATGCACCTGCGGGTTCCGAGCCCGCAGGTGTCTGTCTGCAGCTTGCTCGCCTGTTCTAGCTCACCTGCACGTCGAGCGGCAGCCTGTAGATGGGCTCAAACTCGCCGAGCGGAAGGATCTCGAGCGGGATGGGCTTGTCCACCTGACATGCATACACAAACCAATGAGGGGGCAGGACGGGGCAACACGCTGCATCAATTGTGGCGCTGGGCGGCCACTCCAGCATTCGCACTAGCGCCTAGGGTGCTCAGATGCTGGTTGGCATCAGTGCTTCACGGGATGAGGTGTGTGCCCGTCAGGGAGGCTCACCTGAGCATCAGGCGGGCTGGGCACCACCACGGCGGTACTGCTTGCGTCCAGCACCCGGCCGTTGTACTGCCCCTTGAGCACCTTGTTCACAAAGTTGCCGGCTGTGAGCGGCGCGCTGTACCCGTCCAACGTCACCTGCAGTCGCCATGTCATGTCACCACGGGGCACACAGTGTGCGCCATCTGGGGTGCATGCGGCATGACGGGAGGAGGGGCACTGTCACTCGACGCAGGCACAGTGCTAGGGCACGTCATCATGCAGTCATGCTTGATAACATGCGGCCGTGCTGGTCATGTGGCGATGTGGCAATGCGGAGAAAGCCAGTGCCGTGCAAGTGCCCCTTGCTCACCAGAGCATGATAAAGAGCGTGCCTACACTTTGCACGGGGCAGCTCCCCTAACCTCACCTCAATGGTCGCCGTGTCACTGAGGCCCCCCTTGACCGAGTCCACAAAGGCCTGGGGCGCGCCCTCCCGACGCTCCAACTCAAACAGCACCACGGCACGCCCCACCAGACGCGGGAGCCCCTGGTAGTCCTGCAGAACGAGCAAACCGATGATACAGTGTACGTCATCTGATGTGACCAGAGTAGGCTACATGGCATGTGAAGGCCAACACCTCTGCGCTGCCCTGCTGCTGGTGGGCCATGCATTGGATGGTGCGTCCCTGCGCTCACCTTTGGGATGGAGAAGGTGAGGCCCGGCGCCTCAATCACCTCAAGGGCTGCCGTGGCCTTGAGCGCTTCACTCACGCGCAGCGCCACGTAGTCTGGCTGCTGCGTCCTGCACACACGCCACGAGCAATCGAAACATGCACAGCTGCCGTGGCCACCAGTCGTTGCCCCCGCCACGTGCTCAGGCCCCCGGTCAGAGCCCCAGCCATCCTCTCCCAGCCAGACGGACGCCCTTCATCGTGCTGTTGGAGCAGCTGCACCCGTGCCTGGCCCTTTAGCCCTGTAGGTGTGCCTGGAGGTTAAAGCTGCTGCTTCCTCACTTGATGGAGACCTGCAGGCGCTGTAGGCTCGTGTACAGCGCGTCCAATGAGGCCTCCGCCTGCAGGGGAGAGGCACGCCCGCGCACGAGGCAGCAGCGTCACGGCCTGCACCTATGGCCAGCCTGGATGGAGCTGATGTGCTGTAGCCCCTCCCTGCATCCCAGGGCTTGCTGGCCACCTCGCGTGTTAGGTGCAAGGCGTCACCTTTGCTCTGCTCTCCGGTGGTGCACCCTCGAGCAGCCTCTCTCGGGACTGGAACAGAGCCAGCGCCTCATCCACGTCGCTTGCCATGGTCACGTAGGGCTTGCGCTGCAGTGCGCACCAAGTGCGCATTGATCCTTTCGTTGGCTGGCGTGCGACTGGCGGTGGAACTCCCTCGCACGACAGCCAGCCACCCATTGGCAGGGGATACGTACCTGTGGGATGCGCAAGAGGTACTGGACCTCCTCTAATTGCTCCTGGATCTCTTTGACTGCCTTGTTGACGGCGGGGATGGAGCGGCGCAGCGCGGCGTCCGCAGATCGTGCGATGTTCGCGTTGGGGCTGACCAGCACAGCCTCGGCGGGCGGTGAGAGAGGCCCCATTTGCACCGCAAGCACCAGAGCCGCTGCTGCCACGCCTGCTGCTGCTGCGTGCCTTGCTACCTGTGGGTGAGCTGGAGGGTGAGGCGTTGCAGGTCGCTCGGTGGGTGGTGGCTCGCAGGAAGCCAATTGGATGCTGGGCTGCTGCGCCTGGCATCGCGCTTGGCCCGCTGGTTGCGCGTGCACCACGCACTGGCTCGCTCTGGGTCCGTGCGTGGCCCTGCCGCTGGGCGCCGAGAGCCCGGACGGGCGAGGCCCAGCTAGCGCGCCTAAGTTCATCCTGAGCGGCGATCGCTGCTGGCCCTGAGCAGATGAGCGTGTGGCAAATCGCTAAATCGCTAAATCACTCTGTACGTGCATGCGCGCATCGCCGAAGAGGAGCGCAGCAAAGCGCCACACACGATGGGGCGAACGCGAATGGTGCCTCGCGGCTTGCTAGTGGAGGCGGCGTTGCTAGCGGCGCTGGCGAGCGCCTGGCGCGCAGGTAGCTGGTGACCAGCAAAGCAGCAGCAGCGCAGCAGCACAGGCACAGGCTGAGCATGTGGAGCAATGCCGCACCTGCGCAGGGGCGCAATCTCAGCCGGATTATGACTTCAGGACCGTCAACAGCGTCAAGGACGCCATGTACGCGGAGCAGAAGTTTTTCGGGGGTTGCTACAAGCTGCTCAACAAGACAGGGCCAGTGGGCTGCTCAGGTGCGGCCCAGCAGCGCCAATTGCTGGCAGCAGCTGGCAGCGGCGCGCACGGCCCCCCGGGGTGAAGCGTGCAGTGGGCCAAGCGTGCCTGCTGTGGCGTGTGCCGTGCGCAGCGCCGAGCAGTCAGAGAGTTCACGCCAGGCTGGTCAAGCTTGAGGACCTCCAAGGGGCGCCGCCCACAGGTGCGGGCATACGAGGACGCGTTGTCCCGACGCCATGGCGCCACCGTCCTGCAGTCCCTGGCAACGACCAACGAGCAGCAAAGATCGGTAGGATAGCGAAGCCATGCCTCCGTCACCAACAATGCGCGTGTCACGCCTGCACCTGCGTGCGTGCAGCACCCAGGGCGGTGCTCGTGTCGAGCCTCAACGCCACGCAATACCTGCAGCAGCTGGCCGCCAGCCCTCAGCAGGCGGTGAACGTGGCGGCTGTGCTCGTGTACAGCTCAGGTGCGCCTCCGCTGTGGGTGTGTGCGCCGTGAGCTGGGGCGGAATCGCTTTCTTCACTATGGCTCAGCCGGGGCAGCACGTGCACACCAGCATTGCTAGTGCTAGGGTTGTTTACGGATGCCGTGGCACCCAGAAATGTGGCCTGTCCGCACACAGCAGCACCCCCGTGTGTGTTGAGCTTTACATCTGTCTGCGTGTGATGATGTATGGTGCTTCTCCTGCCCGCAGCGATCCCAGCCAGTGATTCCGTGGCCACCACCTTCCCCATGGGCTCAGACTACGCAGTGTACACCAACGGCGGCGCGCCCAGCCAGTACGTCTGGAACCCGTTTGGGACGGGCATGGGCACCACCTGGCTGCCGGTGAGTGAGCAGGAGTGCGCCTGTTCCCTGGCAGTGTCACTTCAGTGCGTGGTGAGCAACGCATGGCAGGTTCGCTGGCAGTGCCGCTTCAATGCGTTGCGAGCAATGCATGGCGGGCCCAGCCTCGTGGGTAGCTAGCAGCCTGGGACAGTGCGCCTTGTCGTGATGCTGTATGGCAGACGTGGACTCACGGCCACCCAGCGCTGCACGCCTCTCAACATGGCGCTCTTGGCGTGTGGTCGTGTGAGTGCAGGTGCCGGTCTTTAGCCTGGCGGACAGCATGGCTCAGAACGCGCTCTGGCGCGCCTCCTACAACTACCAAAACGTGAGCGTGACGTGACTGCAGATGTCGATGCCGTGCGGGTCACATGTTCCACGGCACCGAGGCCACACGCACCAACTGCATGGGCATCACGCACACAGCACCAGCCACTGGTGGTGGCGCGAACGGCCCCTGCTGCACCACGCCCGCACCCTTCACCTGCCTTCCGTTGCGTTTGCTGCGCACGCTCCTCGCCATCATCACCATCATCATTGCATGGCGTTCACGACAGGTGTCATGATGCTGCAGCCGTCACGAAAGATCGCCAGGCAGGCCTCGCCAAGCAAAGTTCACGCCAGTGCACGTAGTGCACAGTGCCGTACCAT